>WYDI02009007.1:43353-60034 GCA_009867235.2 Psittacus erithacus | reverse complement strand
ACAAATCGTCATATATTTTTACACCATTAGAAATGATCAGTTTATATTATTTTCTGATGTTAAAGCATATTAAAAAATCAGTGTATTAGCTACTGTGTATCATTACACAATGTATGTTATATATGGACTGAATATCATGTCTAAAGATGGAGAAAGCCTGTTTTTGTCTAATAGTGTTCCCTGAAGAAATTGGTCAAGAGCTGTTCATCCTTGTGGAAAGATTACTCTGATATCAGTGAGACTCATCTGCTGTGTAAGTACCAGTTGAGTTGTAAAGCTTCTCTAGGGCATTTTATCAGGTGTTCTTATTCAGCAACAATGGTCTCTACAAGAAGAGAAAGAGCAGAGAAAGAAACCTTGGCTCTATCAGTTAATAATAAATGGATCTGGTAAATTTTATTATTGTTGTTTTTTTCCAATATTTTTAGTGTGATGCAAAGATATCCACCCCTATTCTTCGCTGTCATACAGGTGTTGAAATGTACAGCATTTCTATTTTACTTTGTTCTCTCCATTAATGCTAAATTTTACTTCAGAGGAAAGAAAAAAGATGTGCTAAAAAGGATCTCCATTTAAAGAACTGTTTTTCTTGTGCTTATGCCAACAATTTCATCTCAGAAATTTTTCAGATTCTGTCCTCAGACAGATTTATATATGGGCTATTCACATATGTCTCAGTGAGAGTTTCACACTTTTATCTTACAGAAGAATTTGACCTCTGGGTTTTGCCTCTCTTAGGAATGGTTCAGGAATATTAGCTGTACTATGCCCTGAAAATATTTCATGCCCATTGCTGCTTGACTGAGAGTAATTCAGGAACCATTTGTAAGAGACTGAAAGTGTATTTTGTAATCCTTTTGAAATCTTTCCTTTTTTGATGTCATTTTGTTAATCAAATTAGAAACAAAATGTAGAAAATGTTTAGACTCTTACAGTGAGTACACAGGGCTATTAGTGGTTGAGAGTGGAAATGGAAAGCAAAAGATAAAGTTCTATTACAGCCTCAGTTACAGAATGTCTATGGCTTAGGAAATATCCCTTATGACCTGAACTGTTCCCACAGTTGTAACTAGAAGGAAGAAATACACATTTTTTTACAGTTGTTTCTTCAGCTATTAAATGAGATGTTGATTTTCCCAATTATTGGTGTGTGAAAGTTTTTAGAACTCTACTTGATTTATTCTGAGAGTCCTGAATAGGTGGAGTTTTGTCTCCTCCATATTACATTTTGACTATTTTTGTACTTCTGTTCTGTAACTTGTTTTACCAGTGTAAATGGGATTCTTAGAGATTCTTTTGCTGCTTGTGAAAGAAGGCGTCATAATCAAGCTTTAAGTAGGTGCTGTTATAGTAGCTAGGTTTTGCCCCAGTTGCTCTTAAATGGCTTAGGTGTTCTGGAGAGAGTGGACTGAGAGACGTTTCTCTAAAATTTTGGAGGAGAAAGACTTGGTATGGGCATAATGATAAAACAGAGGAAAGAAACTCTGAAGAAAAAAAGAAACTGATGCTGATCTGACTTCTTGCATTTTTCTTTCTCTTTTTTTTTCCTTACAATTTCACAGCCTCTTTCCCAGCTAGCAAAATAAACAATTAAAGGCCTTTCTGTTTGATATATTATTCAAGTTAATGAGCAAAAGCACGTTTGTTACTCTCATAATGGAGCTGAGGGAAGGAAATCTGTTTCAAACTTGTCAGTGTTTGATGCAAGGCTGAGGATTAATATTCTTGTTTGAGATCAAGAGTATCCCATTTCAGTACAACAAGTTGATATTTTGTGAACTTATGCAGAAATCAGAGTATTCACAAACAGAATTACATAAAAATAATAGAAGATATGAAACAAAAACAACTCAGTCATTTCTGATCTAATTTTTGTGTATTAAATCCTGAGGAAAAATCCCACCATGGAACACCCCATAAACATGTGTAATATGCAAAATAGAGAAAAATATGTCTATACAAAATAGAGAAAGTTAATTACAAATGCTGATGTAACAAGAAGCATATAAAACCCCCCTAATGTTGCAACAATATGTATTGGATTTAGTCTTTTTCTTAGCTACTGGGTTCCTAATGCTTCCATAAACTTCAGATAGTTGACTCGGTGGTTTTTGTGCTTATCAAACCTGAAACTCTCTGTGGACTTCTGTGTACCCTAATTAGCAACATTTAAACTCATACAAGTGCAAGCTGTGCCTTCTAACCTTGTTCTCCCAGTAGCCAAAGACTGTTTAAACATGCCTGCATCACCCAGCTGTAGTTTCCGTATTCTGCTTGGGGAGCAACCACTCTAAAACATATTATGTGCTTTGTGTAGCAAATGGGAAAAAAACCCCACTTTTGTTCATTTATTTATTTATGCAGATAGCAACTAAAGACTCAAAGTTTCATTCAGATTTAGAGAACCTTTCACTGTATTGTTTATTCATTGGGATGGGTGAAAATGAGTCAAAATATTTTGGTGGCTAAAG
Organism: Psittacus erithacus; assembly: GCA_009867235.2. Classification (NCBI taxonomy): domain Eukaryota; kingdom Metazoa; phylum Chordata; class Aves; order Psittaciformes; family Psittacidae; genus Psittacus; species Psittacus erithacus. Next base: position 57,563 of record WYDI02009007.1, on the reverse strand, counting down.
TTCAAATTGTATTGGGCTATTTAAATAATAGGATATATTTTTTTTTTATTTTTTTTTTTTAAGATACAGTAGCTAGCTAACTCCTAGTTAGCTGTGATTTCTGGCATCTCCTGGTGTTTCTGGGCTGTTGAGTTTTGACCTGAGTTTGACTTTTTTTAACCTGCACAGTATTTGACAGAACAATCCATAGCTAATTGTGTATCTTGTCAGAAGAATGTAGTGTGTCTGAGTAATTTTGGATTGGGTTTTTGAAACTTTTCTTTTTTCTGTGCTATCTTACTTTCTAATGCTGTTTTTGTCATATTACTTATTCCAATAGAAGTCTTTCCATGGTATAGTAATATCCTCTCTTGGCAACAAGGTTTGGTCTCCCTCCTGGGAAAGCGCTGGTCAACAGAGTTGAAAAGAAAGTAATATTAATAACTCTAATTACCATCCTTAGAGGCTAAATGGAATGGAAGGATTCCTAATCCCTCTTTGGAATTTATAATAATTTACCTGCCATCTGACCTGAAGCATCTAGCCAGACCACTATTATAAATGAGTGTCTCTTATCTATTTGCTTTGTGGCATGAAGGAATTATTTACCATTAGTGTTTATTGATAATGGTGATTAGGCTGCATGTCCTGCTTCTGTGGAGAAGCTTACAGACAGGAATTTTACAGTAAATGCACCTGTGAGCTCCAGAAGTTACATGAAAGCACCTGAAATGTCCCTGCTATTGTGACGTGAATCATCAGAGCTGTCCCCATTCCAGTTCCCTCCAGCTCAGAGCCACCCAATGTAGATGGCAACTTTTAACTTTGAGAATCTTAGACCTGATAAAACAGTAGGAAGCATCCAGTGTGCCTAGCAGTCTTTGCATTGTTCCCTATATCCTTTTCTTTATATGCAGTAAAATACTGTGTAAGTAAAATCTGTATTTAATATGTTCTTACTTGATGGTAGTTTTTTCTGTTTTGTTTTGTTTCGGGTTTTTATTGTACTGTTCATGACCTGTACCTAAGCTTTACTGTAGACAGTAATTTAAATTTATTTGCACTGCCTGCAAATCTCTAATTTTTATGTAAGTCTAAGAACAGTGTTGATCACATTGATCCCTTAATTAGCTGTAACTACTAAGTGTTACTGAGAATGGGACATTATTAAGCAAACTCTTCTTGTTATAATCCCTCAAAGATGTATACTTGGGTACAATACAAAGAAGTATAATCCAAAAGATGTAACAGTATTCCAGAATAAGAAGCTCAGGAAAAACTATCACTGTCACGTAAAAGCAGAGCTGGGCAAAATCTATACTACAAATGCTTTTACATATACAGGTTACTGTATGTGAAATGCTACAGTAATTGTCTCCTTAAAGTATTATCTTGATTTCTCATGTAAAAACCAAGCTGTACCCAGTAGCTTGAACAGATGCAAATGGTCTTTTTTTCATCATGTCTGTGGAAAAGATCATGCCAATTATCTTTTGCTCTTAAGCTGAATTTAGTTGTTATTCAGCATGTTTTTGTACCATGTCTTGTGGTGTCACAGAGGATTTCCATCTGGAGACAGCATGTGTCTTTTTCAAGGGCTTATGTCAAAATCCGCGTTATTGAGACAGAAATTCTTCCAGTACATGGTGCTAAAGAACTCCTACTCCATTTGATTAACAGCCAGGTAAGCTTCTGAGGATTTCTGCAGGAATTACAGTTCTCTGCTTTCTTTGGAGTGCTGCATCCCTTGGAGCTAATGTCATTTGCAGATGAGCAGCCAGAGAACATAGGTTGGAGGAACAGCTGTCTCACTCACAGGAACCAGCAGCACAAGTGAGAATGAAGAAAATTCTGTTTAAGGGAGCTCACTAAGGAGGCTGACATAAATCCCTTGATAGGAACTTGTCTCTCTTGAGAATTAGTATTCTGCCGTAAGTACCCAGGCCTGCGAGTATGTTTGTGTTCACAAATCTGAGTGGGTGCGCAAGGGCTTAGATTTTGAGTTGGTCACGCAGAGGAAGCTTAGTGGTGACAGTGGGAATTAAGGGCTACAAATTTGGCTCGAAAAAGCTGCCTATCCAGGTATCTTTCCCAAAGCTGACTGAAATCTAGGGTGAGTGTTTTGTTTCAGGCTTACGGTTTGAAAAAGGAAAGGCAACCTGCTGGTCATTCTCTTCTTCCTTCAGGCTGTTTTATTTAACATATTGATGAGAGGAAGCATTGCCAGGGTTAAAATTAGAAAGATTAGTTTTGAAAGTAATTCTATCCCAAATTATTTCAGAACTTGGGATCTGTCATTCTTTTGTTCACTCACTCATTCACTCATTTATTCATTCATTCATTCTAGAAGTTCCAAAGTAACAGCTAAATGGTAAGTCAGCAGACTTTGTAAGGCTTTTCATCCCATGTCTAAGACCAGGCATGGGAAAGTCTGGATGGGTATGCATTCCAGAAGCCACGTTTGTGTGAACATGGCACAGCTGGAATGATGAGGCTTCTTGCAGCACGTGTCTAATGTCCAGCTGCCAAAGGGTAGGCAGAGATCATCTTCACAGCCTCTCTGCAGCTGCCATGATTTCAGCCACTGTGTCTGTGTCATCCGGTATCTAATTATTGCACTAGAGGGCTGCAGCATTCCCTGTGTAAGGAATCTTTGAGTCCTAGCCTGAAATTCATGAGAGAGTGGCTTCCGACAGCTTCTACCTGCCTTGGAGGATTTATATATTCTGAAGAGATCATTTTGGGGTTTTTTAAGATTAGAATAAAAGTATTTCTTTAAACTTAATAGCATTTCAGAATTTAAATAAGGATGCAATTTAGAAATATAATTTTGCCTTGTCTGCTTCCTGCCATCCTGCTTAGCTTGGAAAAAAGACCATTCAGCTGCTGTTCTAGTTGCTCCGTGGGGGCAAATAATTTATATATGAGGGATTGTTTAAAATGAAAAGCACATTCACTAGCTTACTGTTTCCTATCTAGGCTCTAGATCACAATTGTGATTGCATTCCCTAGGGGAGAACTGAGCATGCCTTTAAAGTGTAATTGATTTTAATTAAAAATAACTAAATATGTACAACTTAAAGAATTACTGTTTCTAAATGAGAACAGATAAGTGTTCTCTGTGCTGCCTCCTGAATGAGGTATTTGGTTGTGAATTTGATATGATCATCATCTGCTGGCAGGTGACAACATGGAAGATGGCCTGTGATATCCTGCAGGCGTGCGTTGAGTGCATCCATGCAGAATCCTAGTCCATGTTCTTCTGAAGTCAGCTAGATATTCTGCTGTTGTGTCCAGACTCACAGAATTATTCCTCCCCAGAAAAGAAAAAGTTTATTTATTCACACTTTTCTAATAAATGGAATGGTTTCAGAATAAGTCATAACATAAAAAATTAGGAAATCAAATAGATAATTTTTATTCGCAACATGTGATGCACGTTAAACTTTGAAATAACTGTTTCTTTTTTGTGAGCTTTTTCTCCTAAGTAATGTAAAATGCACCCTAAAGTCCAATAAACATTGGTATGTGACCCAGCACATATGGAAACTCTTCTAAATTTTAAAGCTATCTATTCAAGGTTCAAGGTGGTACCAAGCTCCCACTGCATCAGCACTCTCCAGGAGACACAGATGAGTTCAGGGAACACAGAATTACATATTCTTATTGTTACACCTGAAGTCATATCTGCTGGTGATAGAGGTTGTTAGGCCACTATCAGCCACTGATTCTTCTCCAGCTGTGAGAATAATTTGGATTCAGGGAGGAAACATAAGCTGGTATCCTTTCACTCATCCTAGGTTTAATAGGATTTGTCTTCTCTATGCTGTGGGTTGGTCCATTGGTATACCACTGTTACTGCAGCAAGTATATTTTTAAATTTCCTTTTCTGCTAGACTACCAACTCTGTTGTGACTTCTGGTAGTGATTTTAAGCTGGTTTAAGACAGCTGGAAAACTCACATTGACTTCATTGACTTCAGATTAGACTTATAAGCACAAGCTCATGTCATTTAAAGGATCACATTGCTGAAGCAGCATCTCCAAAAGGTGTTTGCTTTCATAGGCAAGATGCCTTCTATGCCTTCAAGGTAAAAATAGTATTGATTGCTCTTTAAAGCATGTATCATGTACATTATGTTACCTTTTACTGGTGGTGAACATATACACTGCGACTTCTTTTTCCTCTCAATCTTTTGTTTATATGTATATATATAAAAAAACAAAGAAGCAAATATAAACTTTATTTTTATATTTAGGGGCCTTGTAGACATCTCAGTGACCTATTTCCTGTTTTGTTTGTGCTTTGGTAACACAGAGAAGCAAGTAAAAAATATAAATGCATGAAGCATCATTGTGACCTCTAGACTTAGGTTTTAACTCTTTCATTTTACAAAAGAGTAGTAACCATTATAATAACTGCACTGCACTATGATAACTATTACAAAGAGAATAATAAAAGAATATTGGTAGTAGTTTATTATGTACTAACAACTATTGCAAATTTCTTAGATAACTTTAGCTAGGGTTAGGTTATTTGGAAGTTAAATGAGTAGCAAAACTTGGGTGTGAGGGGGAATAGCAATAAAAGAAGAAGCAAAGGAATGGTCTAGGTAGCATTTTTCTGATCATGAACTTGGGTTTGTGAAGATCTTCTTATCTGAAGCTGAACAAAATCCTTCTTAAAGCAGTCTCTGTAATTAGCTTAATTCTCTGATTTCCTAATAGCATTATTAGATATCCTTTTTTTCTGATGTTAGGTGTTTATTCTCTCTTCTTGCATTTATTTTTTGTGTATTATACACATTATAACTAATCAAAAGCTTTTCACTTCACTGTATAACCTGAATTTTCCATGCCATATCCATGTTGTACTGTTCTTTTTTACAAGTTGCATATTTTAACTTTTTTAATTGTTTTGGAATTTTATCTTTTAGGGAGACTTTAAGAATCTGTATCTTAACCAGAACATCAGTGCATAATAGAGAAATTAATGAGCAAAACTCTGTAATGTCTATTATTCTTTTCACTTTAAAATCTTAGTTTTTTTGATATTGGAATCATAACTGTGAGATATTTGGAAGTCACTTTTGCTGTATTTTGCAGATGGGAACATCAAAGACTAACATTTATCAGAAGTAATGTTGGGATGCTTCCATTTTTTAATTCCCAGGTGAACACATGAATATGCTGAAAACTGAAAAAATAAACTCACAAAAGTCAGCAGCAACCTTTTTGAAAACTTCTGGCTGTGAAATTTCACTAAGCCTCAGGAAAGATTCCTGTGAGAGTCAGGAATACAGTTAGAGGTTTTTTTACTGAGTAAACAGCATAACCTCATTATAAAGTTTCTTTCCTATGAAGATAGTCAGCACTCCATCCCTGGAAAAGTTTCTAGTATGGTCTTGTTCAGTCTATTACAGCCCAGGGATAATTAATAATCATATTATCTCCTGTCAGTAACTATTACAGATTTGGACTACAATAGCAAAGTAATAACAATTGTTCCGCTATAAAGTGATATATATCCGATGATGAAAATACATTTTTGTATAAAAATGTCTTCAATTCTTTCTTGTGGCTGATGCTCAACTCCATAGTTCTGAGCTACAATTGACAAACAAGAGTAGAAACTGTCAGCTGATCAACTGAAACATACCACAGTACAAAACGAAAGCTCTCAATCTGCAGAATTATTATTATTTTTTTAATAAAATCTTTATAGATTATTATTTGGAACATGACGTATTTACACAAAATCTTTATATGACCATTGGAATTTCATGCCACTTTTGTAAACTCATGAGAATAACATTGGTGAACCTGAGATTCCAGTTCACGTACCTTAAAGCATTTGCGGAGGGAGCATTATCTATAACCAAAGAATCAAAAGTGTCCCAATGCATATTCAGGAAGCCAAGTAGGATAAAGTTTCATTTGCATCATTTATTGCTTCCTAATGTAAGTGCTTGACTTTGTAAATCAAAACATTTAATATGTTTTTTTTTGAGCATAATATATATAGTTCATGTTCTGTTGTAGCTGTTGCACTACGTATAGTGTTATTGTAGCTGCTGTTGAGTATCAAGTAATAGAAATGCAACAACTACAAAAAATCTTGAGAAATACATATTAACAATCAAGCAGGGCAAATAGAAATGCTTCGCCCAAACATCTTTGAAAAGTTTCCATAAAATTCCTCTTTGCTTATGCTCCAATCTCTCCACACAGCCTTTTTATGAAAATTCATGCAAGTTAAGTTTTGTTCTTTCAAGTGTTCATAGAAAGTGAATCAGGCCCATAGCCAAGATACATTTAATCATGAAACAAAACTAGTTTAATCGTGAAACTAGATTTGTTTGGGGAAGAATAAGCAGCATGCAACTTCATGTAATCAAGGAACAAAAACAAGTCTTCTTTAAGTGGTCAAGGATACAATTCAGACTTCAGGTGGATGATAATGGCACATTGTATGTGGCTACAGTCATGGTGGGCAATTTGTGAGAAAGCTAAAAAGCACAAGCAGATTCCATGGCTGAGTATTTCCGAAGATCTCAGAACTGAATGTGACTGCCTGAGTTCCTGCGGGGAATTTATCTTCCTGTACATTTTGGGGCAAGAGATACAGCATCACAGAGCTTCTGTATTTGTTACTACTGGTCTTCAGACTTGTCACAGTCCTGGGGAGGCTTGTCGCAGTTCTGGATAGGCTTGTCCGGAGCTTTACTTATTTGTTGGTTGAGACAAATTTGCATGATTTTTCAGGTCAGTTTGGGAGGGTTTGTGGTTTTCAAGAGCATAATGCCTAACAATGTAGATACTATTCATGTACTGTATGAGATGCATACTTCCGGCTGTATTTTTGAACTCTGGACGAGTCAAACTGAGTAAGCATTCCTAGAAACAATGTATTCTAAGAGAATACCTTGCAAAACTGAAGTCTTGGATGGAGTCTTGGGTGACATGGTTTAGTGTGAAGTGTCCCTGCTCATGGCAGGGGGATTGGAACTAGATGATCTTAAGGTCCTTTCCAGCCCTAACTATTCTAAGATTCTGTGATTCTATGATTCTATGATTCCTGCCTCTGACTGTGAGAGTTCTTATGAGCACTTCTCAGTGATGTTGTATTCAATAGTAGGGATTGACTATTCCATAATTAAACTTATAAATATTAAGATCAAACTTTTTAATTCAGAAGGAGTACTTAAAAGCTCATTTTTGTATCAATAATTACACCATTCATTAAAAAAACCTCGACCAACCCACTTTTCTGAATGTAGGTATCAGTGACTTAGGATAAATGAGAAATCTATTTTTGGCTACAGATCTATAAAAAATGATGGCAAGATTTTTTTTTTTTTTTTTAGCAGGGATTATAATCTTTTTCCACTTCTGGTCAAAAGAAATTTGTTTTAATTGAAGCTTGACAAGAAATCACTGTTGTATAAAGAACAGGTATTGCAAATTTTAATCCTTGAAATGAAAAAAACAATAATCCGTAAAGCCATAAGTGGATGAAAATGTAAGGTAATGGAATAAAATAAAAACTTGCTACTGTTTTAGTTTTTCATAATACAAGTTATGTGTCTATCCCTGCAGAAACTAACACTCTTGATGTAAACATGAGGTAATTTCACTTTACTTTAGCCATCTGATATCAGTGACAAAAACGCCTCTGAAAATGTTAGTTAGCTCCATTGACTATAGGAGCCAAGACAATCAGTGTAGATCTTTCTCACCTCTGTTACAATGATAAAAATAAATTAATGTTAGAGATCTTGTTGGTAAGTGGTACTACAGATACAATAAATAAAAAATTCCAGAGGGCTGATGCCCCAAGAAACACCAAATAAACAAAACATACAGATGAATTAACACAAAAAGGAATCACCGTGATAAGCCAAGTTGGCAGTCATTGTTTGAAATTACCTTCTAACTGGAGTCAGAAGCTGGATAAAGAATGGCAGGAATAAGGGACTTCATTGATGTGAAGAAGTATAGAAGAGAAGATGGAGAATTCATCAGTGATGATTATCAGATTTATTGGGCACTGGGACTACAAAGTTAGATTTGAAACTAGTTTTAGAAGAGGATAGGAAAAGAATTTAATGAGCTGTCTGTCTCCTTTGTTACCTAAGCAAGAAAGTTATGCAGGAGAAAGTCCTTAAGTGTTTCAGGAGAGGCTGATTGTTCTGTGAAGGCTTCAGTTGCTGACAAAGTGAAATCAGAGGCCAACTTTATATAAGTTATAAAAATAGGGAGGATAGAACTAATTTGAAACACCTAAAGCTCATGTAAAGCTTTATATGTTAAGCAGGTGAAGGAGAATCTGAAGAAGGTGACATTTGTGTAGTTAATAACGAGCAAGAAAATCTGAATGGCACCATATTGAATGTAATAGAGTTGATGAACATGTTTGCAGTCATTTAGATCAGAAAAGAGAGGACTGAAAAAGGCAAGGTGAAATGGTGAAAGATTTTGCTGTGAATAGCAGTAGAAAGATCAGCAGTTTAAAACTGTGCAGGAGGTGAAATTTGGGTCCAGTCTGAATATGCTGCTTTAAAGGAAGTGTTGAGCATAAAGTAATTCCCAAGTTAATGTCTTGTCTGACCTTCGGCAATGAACCAAATCTCTGTTTCAGAAAGAATATTCAGAAAAAGGAGAAAAAAACCCCAAAACCAAAACACAAGGAGAGCATATACATATAAGACACATTTTTAAGAGAAAAGACAGTAAGTAAGTTAGGAAAAGTGATGGTAGTGCAAGAATGCAAACCAAAAAATATGATATTATCAACTGTGGCTGGCATGGAGAACAGCAGGTGGGAAACTTTCTCTGCAAAGAGTCCCTGGATGGAGTGAAGAGGCTTAAGTTGTCTTTCCGACTGATTTCCCTCCTCTTCTTCCCCTACCTACTTGGACTGCAAACACTGGACAAGCAGGAAAATTTGTCAGTCTAATTAGATGTTTTTAGCTATCACAGTGCTTCTGCTGTAGCATTTTGAAAAAATTGATGACCAGTTTTCAGTGGGATGGCACAGGATTTCTTTGTGAAGGTCAAGAAGTTAAAATTTTGACAGGGATGGTGATGAAATAATTTAATGCCTCAGCTGTGTGGGTGCAGATGGTCATCCACATGGGGGATATTTTTCCAGCAGGTTACTGAGTCAGTGAAGCTGGCTGCCTGCAGTTTGGCAGTTATCCATTAATATGTAAAACAAAATTTTGGACTATGCAAAAATTGGGTGTTGAATTCCATTTTATGTTGTGCCAGGTTTGCTTCAGTACCTCGTGGTCTTGGATGATAGGAGGATTAAGAAATGGAATTTTACCACTGGCACACTGACTGACAATAGATTGGCAACTACATTTTTGGGGAGACTTTGTGGTCTTTACTGAGTTGGGATGGAAATTATTGGAGTTCTGTTTTTCTTTTGTTATTGTTTTTCTGTTTGTTTTGGGTTTTTTGTTAACAAAGTACACAAAGATGGATTGATAATGACTCGCACAATTGCTCCCAGTAATAAATTTGTTTGTTACTATTAAGTCCTGTGCAGAAATTTGTGGAACTGAGGCTAATCTTATTCCTGTTCTTGAACTGCAATTTTATACACTGTACTCATGTTTACAAAAAGTAACAATACATAAGACCCACCACCTCCAATCAACACAGTTCAGTCAATTGCTAGTGCTAATGTAACAGAGAAACAAAGCTACCAGCTAATAATAATACTAAGAGCTACCCAGGCAATAGAAGATAGTTGAGGTAATAAGGAAGGTGTCCTGGGTGACTGCTACTGCTGAACCCAGGACAGAAAGCTATTTTGGCAGTAAGAATTCAATGGCTCAAAAGAGAAATGCATCTGCCTGACTAATGTTGGCTTTGGGTGAGGCCAAGTCAGAGTTAGTCAGGGTCAAGCTTTTTACGTGACTTGAAAAGATTTAAGCCCAAATAACAATTCTCTAAGAAAGGCAGCTTCTTCAGTGATTGCTGTTCTCTGGATGAGCCTGTATCCCTACCTGCTGCCAGGCAGGGGTTTAGATAACATGCACAATTAATTTCAAGGGCAGACCTCATCTGTTTTCTTTTCATATCCTAAACACTATATTAGCCATCTCCTGCCTTGTTTTCAGCATCCACATCTAGATGATTTTTCTGTACGTTTTAAAGTATTGCTTTTCCACAAAATCCAATTCTCCCATAGGGGGACTTTTACATAAGGGACTTTTAACCACTGAATTCTGGATTTCTGAATGGCACACAGAGAGACAAGGACCTTGAAGTTGCACACAGAAACATGCAGGTAGTGTTCCTGCAGTTCTTTTATTGACTACATCCCTTTGGTAGCTGACCTCAAAGGTGAAACTGCTCTCTACACCAGTGGAGGAATCAAAAAAATATTAATATGGGATCAACAGAGGATCCACCATTGCACTTATGAGATGTTCCAGGTGTTTGGAAGAAAAGAGGAAAGAGTCTGCGGCAGAAAAGAGAAGCAACATATCAAAGAGAATGTGCTCTTTTATAGTATGTGTTAACAGATTCTGGCTGAAAATAGTTGAATTTTACTTTTTGGACCAGTATGCATTCAATTTGGTGCTAAAATTTTCTAAGTATGCTTAGAATCTAGATGTAAATTATTGTGGAAAACTGTAAGCTAAATTTGTCTGATGATTTTAATCCCTGTCAAACATTAAAAATTCTTGAGCATAGACACAACTGAAAGGGCACTGAATCAGCTAAACCCAGCAGCATTTCTGTTTTCTGAGATCAGCATCTGAATAAAAAGCATCTGGAAGAACCAGAACCTGGAAAAATTAAAATTATCTTGATAGGAATAGGGAATGGCCTGATAAAATCTCCTTCACTGAGAAAATGGTACTCAGAACTTCTATATTTTCTCTTTACATTGATGAGACACAGGGGAAGAAAATGAAATGGGAGTGGTAATTAAAGGGAGCAAGAAAAAAGAGACGGGAAAACAAATTATAAGAACTGAGGCTGTAAAATGAATCTGACAAAACCAGAACTGGAAAGGATGAGGACAATTGGGAAAATACCCCAAAAAGGGACTAAAGAAAAGAACTGTGAATATTTTGTGAGGGAAAGATGGCAGGACTTTGTGTACTTTTTCAGTACGTGTTGCTGTGATGAAGACAAAAAAATGTGAGGCAGGAAAATACATTTTCATCTCTGTTTTCCCGATGCCGGTGAAAGCAAATGTTGTACAGCAGAGTGAAAGGTGAAATCAGCTAAACCTGAAAACCAGCAGCAACTCCATAGAGTCCTGGAAAATCACCAGGAAAGAAGTTGTTGCAGTAGATTCAGGACCTGGATGATTTGGTCCACAAAAGGAAAATCACTGCATGCTATTTGCAGCATACCAATGGTATGGATTTAATTTCAGATAAAGGTATTGATCTATTTATGCTATGGTACTTCTTGTGCTTTTGTTGAGACAGTAGCTAGAAAATGATTCTTAAACTTTGTCATAGTGTTTCCACCTTTTCAGATAGAAACGTTGTGGAAACTACTTGACTATGGTCTGTCTGACTGCTGTCCTCTTTTGAAGTACATGGGTTTGGCTAAAAAAAGAGATTAAAATGAATATTACTTACAGATGCTAGTTTTTGTACCCCATTTTACGCCCAAGCCATCTGTTTTATCTGCTAGAGTTTGGATTACTGTGTTTGCTAGCAAATTTTTTCCCCTCACTGCCTGGAGCCTCAGATGCTTTGTTACCTTCAGGTCACTGTGCAGCATGCCTACAAACCTCCCATTTCTGCAGGAAATTTACCATTCATGGGTAAATTTGATCACAAAAAGTATAACAAAGAAACACCTGACAAAAGACGAGTCTCATTAACAGCCTTCATTTCCTATGCAGCAATGCAAGCAAGCGCAGGCATACATGAGACTTCTGGCAGAAATACAAAGGAACTCTGCTTGAAGACTGACAATTAAAACTTTTTTAGGAAGCAGGACAGCCTCCTTCTTTCAGCTGTGCACTGGGAGAGTGAAAACAACTCCCTAGACCACCTGCGGTTATTCCGCACAGATAGTCTAGGGGAGCACAGTTTGAAAACACCTACCAAGTGCTGGGCTGTGAGCAGGAGTCTCACACACTTGGCAGGCTTCTTGTTCATGGCAGCACTCAGCATCCAGCCAAACTATGCAGAAATTATTTACCTTGGCCCTTTGGAGTGGATGTAACACAGCGGCAGAAGATGAAGGTTCTACCTTGCTAAGAGCTTTCTTTAGCATCTTTACCTCAGATCTATTAATAAGACTCACTGGACTTTACACCTTCTTGTTGGATTACACAAGGAAGTTTTAAATCTCATCTCCAAGGATAAGAGAAAAATAATTTGCTTTGTCTAATCCAAATGGTGAATCCATACTAACAAATTACCAATTGCTTCCAGGACAGAGTTTCTGCTGTCACATGCTAGTAGCTGTCCCCATCTGGTATGACAGCCCCAGTGTGAGCTGGAGGTTGTGCTGCTTCTGTCTGTGAAGGCCATAGCATAGGTGGGAGGTACGCTTCCTCAAGCGCAGGCCCAGCATTGGTTCTTATTACTGTAGCCAACAGGCTAGCCCAGCTCCAGGTCACCAACTTGTTCCTCATCCACATTCACCAAGAGCTGTACTATTGTCTTCATGATGTGCCATGCTTACAAAGATAGCAAGTATTTGTGCCTCAGGAAGAAGACTTAACCCTTTTTTTCCCTTCCCTTTTCCCCTTCAGAAACCCAGATGTTCTCCTGCTGCAGTGCTGGCACCATGCATAATCCTGATTCATTACCATGACTTCTGCAAAAAGCATTAGAACCACTGGAGCAGTGGTAGGACTGTGCAGAACAAAAGAAATAAATGATGTTAAAGTCACATCCTACAGTTCTGAAGATTCAGGGTTAAAATTGCTAATGCTGATTCATAAGGAGAAGGGTTATTACAGCTACACAGATAAATTGTAATTGATTATTCTTTAAACTTAGGGGTTTTTTTTCCTTACTGTGATGATTGTCAAGTACTCAAAAGTTAGAAAATCCACCATTATGGTTATCTAACATTAATCTCCTGGATAGATGTATTGTGGTACTGTCAAGTAATCATTTACTTATTCCAAAAAATGTATGCACCCCTCACTCTATAGCATGGATGATGTCTTCTAAGCAAATTAGAGTTATTCAGTGAATGGGTTTCTGAAGGTACCAGTCTTCAACTTTTGTTTACTGGCTGTCAAGGCAGCTGTGTTTTCAGTTCTTGCTGTATCAGGGTGCAGACTGTAAGCTCACTTGCTTGCAATTTTTCTGAAAAAGTTTCAGACAGATGGCGAAGTTTCCCTGGACAGCCTGGAAGCAGATGAAGAAGTTGTTCCTTATTGTCTTCCCAGCTGAGAGTATATTGGTTTAACATATGTCAAAATGTGGATAGAAAAAACTGTGCTAGTGGGCACAACTGAATTTGGGACAGCAAGTATAGTTATTTAAGTGGGTAAGTATTCCTTACCTTGGTCAAGTTTTGACCAACTGTATGTTGGTTTGGGATGACACATCACATTATCAGTGTCTGCTAAGTGGAGAAAAGTGAAACGGTACTAGTATGGGAAGAGAATTTTTTGGGTGACTTCCTTAGTATCAGCTAGTCTGAAAGGCAGGCTAGCATTTTTTCTAAAGATCAGTCTAAAAAAATAGTAAAATAAATATATATGGGTAGATTACCGGAGACCCATGAACTTTGCTTCATGACTTTGTTGAAAGGTAAAGCATCTATTTAAGCTAGTCAGGTAGCTTTCTTCTGTAGCTAATGGAAAGTGATAAACTCTGCCAGCAGAAACCAGTATTGCTGTGCCTATCTCACTCTTGTTTACTAAAGAGGAATTAGAAGCATCCAATTTGAACTAGTTGCTGAACTTTGAGCAGTTAAAAATAGACTGTGGGAGTCTGTGTTGAAATCTGGAATTCGGGATTGTTACCTGAATTTGGATAACTGACTGACTTCTCAGGTTTTTCTTCTTTTCTTCAAGTTCGGATCTTCCCTTAGGTATGGGGTTTTGATTAAATAAAATGTTAAATACACCTTTATTTATCCTGAAACTTTCTGAAAGATGTCTATTTTCTGTAATCATCTGCTATGAATATTATGCCACCAAGCCATTTGGAACTTCAATAGCCTTCCTCCATTACCATATGGATGACTTGGCTCATGACCATCAGAAATCTGACTTGT
>WYDI02009007.1:25853-38353 GCA_009867235.2 Psittacus erithacus | reverse complement strand
CAGGTTCCGGATGCTGGCAACTGATTCTTATTGTACCAACCAAGCTCTTAAAAATATTTCCTTTCTTCTCCATGAAGATACAATAATGTAACTAAGCCACCTCTCAAATAATTTTTCACTGAGATTTCCAAGCCTCTTGCTGAAAGATCTTCCATTTTTTCTGTGTCCCTTTTGTTTCTTTGACAATCTGTCACAAAATCACAGCATGGTTGGGATTAGAAGGGACCTCTGGAGGTCATCTGGGCCAAGCCTACTGTTCAAGCAGGGACACCTAAAGCCATTTGTCCAGGACCATATCCAGACAGCCTATGAAGATCTCCAAGAATGGAGACTATACAACTACTCCAGGCAGCTCAGGAGTGCTTGATAACCCTCACAGTAAATAAAACTCTTCTGTAGGTTCAGACATAACCTCTTGTGTTTGAGTTTGTGCCCAATGCCTCTTTTTCTGTCACTAGAGCAACTATCAAGTCCCATTACAGATACTAACAGTAGATCTGTTTGTGATATCTCATTTTACAATATATAAAAGGAAAAAAAGTCAAAAAGTCTCCTCTACTTGTGCTCAGTGCTCCCTGGCATCTACAACCTGGAGTCACCCTAACTGGCCCTATCTACAGATCTGATACTGCGGACTCATCTTCAGTGGGTTATTTATTGTGTCCTAGGTCCTTGAAAGATTTTTGTTCCCATCCTGACCTCTGAAAACTCCTGAAGAAAACAAGCATAGTAAACTCTTCTCCTTCACTTTTTTTGTGCTTCTTGGTAGATCAGTAGGTCAGAATACTGTTGGTACTTCTGACTTGCTGGTATCTTGATTTTTTATTATTCATACTATGCTTAGGAAAACCTAAGCTTGGGCATAGGAATCACAGAATCAGAGAATCATTAGGGTTGGAAGGGACCTTTGGAGATCGCATGGTCCAATCTCCCTGCCAAGGCAGGGCCACCTAGAGCAGGTTACACGGGAACATGTTCAGGCAAGTTTTGAATGTCTCCAGAGAGGGAGAGTTCATGGCACCCCTGGGCAGCCTGTTTAGTGCTCTGCCACCCTCAAAATAAAGAAGCTCCTCCTCATGTTCAGATGAAATTTCTTGTGTTTTAGTTTATAGCCATTGCTCCTCTGCCTGTCACTGAGCACCACTGAAGTATGCTAATGGTTCCTTGAAAGATCACACACAACTCAGTAATGGTCACTAAGTTTTCAGAAATGTCTTCTGTTGCAGTGGACTGGTGATATGCCAAGCATGACATTTTTGGAATTGCTTCTAGTCATCACAGCCTGTTACTGAGCTGGGAAGTTTAGATTAGATATAAGGAAGAAGTTCTTTACTGTGAGGGTGATGAGGCTCTGGAATGTGTTGCCCAAGGAAGCTGTAAATGCTCCATCCCTGGTGGTGTTCAAGGCCAGGTTGGACAGAGCCTTGGGTGCCATGGTTTAGTGTGAGGTGTCCCTGCCCATGGCAGGGGGGTTGGAAATAGATGATCTTAACGTCCTTTCAACCCTAACTATTCTATGATGCTACAATTCTATGACATGTGTTAAGACTCTGAATGGGCTTGGGTTTTCTGCCTCCAGTGAGCACCAAAGCCTGGGCAATTCTTATGATTAACAGGTCTGATTCTGAGAGAGTGGACAAACTTATGCTAACTTTTCAACCAATACATATAAAGATGCAGCGCTGTAGCCTGGTAAAATAACTTGAATTTTGAAGTCTTGAAGGTGCTTCAAAATGATATGGTTGTCTTTCAGATAAGTTAGTTCCCAGAGGATTTAATGCTCAGAACTCCAAAATATGCTTTTTTCGTCTGTGTATCAATAGATGACCAATACGAAACAGAGTCCCAGTAAGGGAAGCTACTAGACAGCCAGAAATGCAAAGTTAGGCTGTACCAGAAATACAAAATATAGTCATATTAAAATTGTTCTAATAACTTTGGCTTTTGTGCATTTTGTTTATTTGCTTGATATTGCAATAATTATACTGGTGTTTATTTCTATAC
The DNA here is from genome assembly GCA_009867235.2 of Psittacus erithacus. Lineage (NCBI taxonomy): Eukaryota > Metazoa > Chordata > Aves > Psittaciformes > Psittacidae > Psittacus > Psittacus erithacus. The sequence goes on along the minus strand of WYDI02009007.1, from coordinate 36,349 downwards.
TGGACAGGAGCATAAAAATTAATAAAAAAAAAGAGCCCCAAACGCTATCCACTAAATCCACAGGATTTAAAGTAAAGAAAATAATCCAAAGTAAGAGCACCAACTAATGCTTTCACTTCAGGCTTAGATCATACTCTTGTATTTTGACATTACAGAATTTTGAGATTTATGTTACATACCACATGTGCTACAATAAGGGCAGTGGCGAAAGATAAGAATGGCAGTCTTAACTACATATTTCCATTATTTTGTGGATTAGAAATGGGCAGACCTCTAAATGCCTGATTTTGGTTGGGACTAGAGACTCAAATAGTGACAAGCATATGCATATACACAGACACATAATTTCTCACATCTTTATGCTAGCAATTAAGACCTGTAAAATAATAAAGTATGTCCTATTAGAATATGCAAATCAACTTTGACTATATTCAAATATTTTGACCTAAAATCTTTGAAAATGGTCTTCCAGCTTGGAGAATTGTGATGTCATTGCACTAACTGAGTTTTTAAATTTTGGTTTCAACAGTGTTTTCACAGTTAAATGTTTTCTCATTTTTTTGTGATGTTGGTTTGTTTTTGGTATTTTTTTTTCTTTTGGCTTTTATGTTAACTTGGAACAAAGAACTTGTTCTCTAATTCATGGAGTCTCCTATAATCTGTTTGTCATTAGTACAACAAAATTCTCTGAATTGCCAATTTTATTGGGACCCAGTGACTGACTCCTACATTATTCTGTGTGTAAACATGTTACTAAGCTGCATTGTGAAGATTATTGGTATGGCTGTGTTTTTTTCAGAAACAGCAAATGGTGCCTGTGTATCTGAAATAGGAGGATCTAACTCTTTGTGGACTCTGGCACTGCTAAAATTCAAATCTGCAATAACTCTGAACACACATTATTATTATTCTTTGTATATAAGCGATACAGCACAAATCTACATGAGCATTTAACCACTGAACTTCTGCTAATACTGATGAAAATAAGGCTTCTAAAAAGACTCTGTGGTGCTGCCCTTATGAAACCACAGTAAGAATCTACAGGCAAAGAGCAGTTGCCCTGGAGACATACTTAAATCCTTATATCATAAATCAATCCAATTGCAAATAATCTGTCTTCACATGTCAGTTATTAATTCATAGTTGGTTTTGTGTGGTTTTTTTTTGTTTTTTTTTTCCATGATTCAGAGAAGAGAGGCAGTCTGGAGAAATGGCTTTCATAACAAAACTTAAAATGTATTTTATTTATTCCCAAGGGGCTGTTTTAATAGGTAGTAGTCCAGAAAGTCTGAATATGCTTTCAGACAGAGTATTCATAAACAGCTGCAATGAATTTCATTTATATTTCACACAAGCTTTGGGAGACATTAATTATTTTAGTGGTGAGTGAATAATTAACACAGGTGTTTTGGTGTGCCACTGAATCAGACTGCGTCTTCTAATCATTCTGTGCTAGGTGATGCTGTTATAGCAAACTGGTTGCCAATATAGTAAATGCTGCAATGCCACATTGAGAACCAGGTGACAGGGTCACGAAGCCAAGAAGCTGATGGGGAAAGGGAATGGTAAAAGAAGAGGAAAGACTTACACACTTCCCAGAAGTCTGCATAGTGATGTCATCCCTCCTGATTCACACAGGCATAATGGGTCCTCAGAACTGGACAGGAGTTTTCCACCTCTGACATGTCTTTCATCTCAAAAAGCAGTACTTGAAAGTCTTGAGAATGTTAATTCATAAGCTGCTTCTTCTTGTTTTGATGGTAAGCTTGTTTTTTCATTGAGATTGAACACTTCTATTCAACTAGAAGCCTAAGACCACCCAGTAAGCACATAGAAGACAACCCTGGCAAAGGGTAAAACACTCTGTGTCATAAGCACTATCCCCACCCTGATTTCACTCTTGCTGCCTGCATTGGTATCAACCATTACTCTTCCACAGAAGATCCTAGTTGACTTTTGTCTATTCTTGGTAAGGCTGGGAAGAGATAAGACTAAACTGATGTACCAGAGAGATTTAGAGAAGGTGTAAAACTTCTGTTTATATTTTAAGAGAATAAAACTATCAGAACAAAAAGTTCTGAGAAAGAACAGTCCTTGAAGTCAGAATCACAGAAAGCAGCATGGCATAACATAAGAACACAAGATATATGCACTGCATAAGACAAGAATGACTGCACTGAGAACCTGGCGACTACTCCTTCTACTGTAAAGCTTGGATGGTAAAGCCTGGACAGCTGTAGTTGTGCAGAGCAGCATGAAAATGACAGAATCACAGCAACTGCATGGCATGGTTTGATGTACTGATGATTTGGCAATCCAGTGCTGCTATATTTTTTTTCTTGTCATAATGCAGCAATGGCTGCGTCATGCAGCACAACATAGCAGTCACCGCCCTTCATGGCAGTGTAGAGATTGCACTGCACTAATTCTTTTTGGTTTGCTTTGCTTTTTGAACACTGATGATTATTTCTCTTTCATGCATTTTCTCATTTACAACTTGCTTCACTAATTCCACTTTGCTAGTACACATCCTTTATAGATAGAAAAACAAAAGGGAAATGTTCTTGTTTATAAAGAGAAGTCTGTAGTTTACACACTGAAGAGCGATTCCATATTCATTTCACAACCTCATCACTTGGTCTGTAAATAGCAGTGCCATGTCCCATTTGCAAAAGAAGGGCAGAAATAGCTTTTCCTTTTTATTGATTTTTTTTCTTTTTTTTCTTTTTCCCTGGCCAAAGCTCCTATTGGAGGACCTGTGGCACTGTATTCAGAAGTTTTATTTATGGGTTGTGGTTCTACTTTTGTTGTGGATTCCACAATGTTTTTCTTTTCCATTTTTTGCACTTTAAGACTGAACAGAAAGTTGGTTGCATTTATCAGCAATTTCACTGAAAGCCTCAGTATCCCTGAATTATCACACTGACACGCTTGAAAGCAAACAAGAAAAGTTGAAGTTTGGAGTATTAACTAGATTATCACCAGTTTAGGTTAGCTGCATAATAAGAAAACAATATGCAATTTAGTAACGTCATAAATCAAGCAAATCGCTTCTGTATTAACCTTGCTGTCTACCAATACTACAAGTAAAATCTCTATTTAATCACCATACACAGGTGAATATTATCTTCTGTGCCAACTGAGCTTTCAGGGGGACAAAAAAACAAAACTCAGAATTGAATTACTCCGGATTTGCCATCTGAGATTTCCATGAGTAACTCATGACTCAGTGATGTATAACTGCACATTTGCAGTTTTCCTTTGATATCCATCACCATCAGACAAATATCAGTCAACAAGCAAGATGCAGTCTGACTCCCCAACACCTGCACAGTACTTAAGGTCCCCTTGAGCATCATAACGACGCTAATGAGAAAGCTACCAATGCTTGTGTTGAACATTATGTTATGCATTTCATATGTAAAAGGACCATGTACAACTTGCATTCTTTTTTCTGTTGATCATAGTAGATGTATCAATTCAATATAGCACAAAAACACTGCTTATTTTTATTCTTGTAACCCTCATAAGCAGCAGTGTATCTTGTCCCCATTTTATACATGAAGAACTTGATGCAAAAAATAGGTAAGTTACTTGCCGCTGGAAGTCAGAATCAGAGCTGGGAAATAGACAGTCTCAAATTGGTGCTTTAATTTCAAGAGTTCTAAACCACTTTGGATTGGTATGCAATAGGAACAAGAGTACATTGAACCACTTTCATAGTAAAACCTTTTCTTTCAAACGGGATCTTGTGATGTGGGTTCATGTTTTCTTCCACGACTTGCTCACAAAGGAATAAAATAGGAAAGTTGCAGTGTCTCATCTCATAGAGACATACTGTATGAGATGAAGTAGGTAATACAATTTCTACTGTACAGACGTTTAAAAGAATATCCATGAAGTTTGTGGCACAGTGTCTATAAACTGGAAAAGCTTTGCATTACAGGAAGATACCTCCTCAAAGTAGGACAACTTTCTAATTATCTCACAAGCTGTTCTTATTTTTCACCTTAATAAAGAACATAATTTCTAGCATTATCCATGCAGTATTTTAATAATTAATTTCAAAGTTTGTGGAAAAAAAATGTATCTATTTTGTCTAGTCAGGTACAGAACATAGACCAGAGGGCATGTACTTTTCCTCTTTCTAGGATCAGTAGACAACTCATTAAAAAATTTTGCTATCTAATAAGTACAAAATAAACCACTTGCACATAGGATATGTTGAAAACAGAAAAAAATAGTTTCAGTATAAGCAAATGAATGAATATGATTCTGAGCAAAATCTGTTTTGGTCAGACTGATTCCACTGCACTGTGCTTGCCAACGTCAGTGCCACACACTTGGGTTCCCTGGAATGAGGCCATCGATTTCAGCAGTGGAGAATGAAAAGCTCTAGCAAAAAGTGTAAATAAGCATACTGTGTTTGTGAAGAGTTGATCCAAAAAGCCTGGGAAATAGAAAATAACTGTTATGTACTTGTTGTAGATAAAGCAATATATGTTACAATGCCTTAGAGAGTTAACCCATGTGTAAAACCAGAAAAGAAAACTACTTGCCAATAAAAGCTACTTTCTAAGCCCTGTGAAGTTCTGCCCCCCTATTTTTGTGTGTTCCTGTGTTATCCACACAAGTAACTAGCAGGAATGATTTCTGAGTAAAGTGGAACCACCTTTGTGCAGCTACACCATCAGGTTCTCAGGCTTTGACCTGAAGGTTGACATAAATGAGTGGCGGCCTGTACATGAACGAAGCAATACCTGGAATGAAGCTGTACAAAGACATAAGAGTTCATTTTATGGTACATATCTATTAATTTCAATAAGGCTTGAATATTATCCCAAGTCTATCACGGAAGGTAATGGGATTAAAAAAAAGTAGAGATTGGCAATGAAATTGCATATTACTTTGGATGACAGCATCATATAAGGGAATAGAAGGAAAATAATGTGGAATAGAAGAATTTTGCTTATGAGCTTTAAGCCAGATGTTTACACTGGCTTATTCATTATCATGTTCATTATTGTATTTACTTTGCATCGATTATTCATAATGATTGACTATGAATTTCTTCCTGTTTAGATTTTATAAATGGTTAATTCCATACAATCCTCTGTCATCCATAGTTTTTTCTTTTTGGAACATAACAATGATACCTTATGTGAAATAAGAAACACGTAGAGGATTTGATCTTTAGAATGCATCAAGAAAATAATATAACTTTAAATGAAACTTTACAAATAAATATAACCAAATCAAGTACTTTGGAAAGCATTCTCTGTGTTTCTAGTAAAAATAAAATTTTTGATATCTCAGGCCAAAATAATAGTTTCATCAATTCTGTATGTGAGAGTGATGAAATGGATTCTTAATTTTTATATTTGTAATTTTTTGTATCAAGAGTTTAATCAAAGAAATTATAGTTAGATAATTTTATAATTAAAAGAAACCATGAAAAAAGTAAAATTGAAATGACAGTGATAAAGGGCTCAGGTATCAAAAGTAAATATTTATACATCTGTTTCCTACAAACTGAAAAATGGCCTTTTATAATGCTGGATTGGCGGTCTGTCTTTCAACCATCTATCCACCTATTAAGCCAGAATCACCAGTATACTAACCATAATTCTGGGGATGGAAAAAGTTATGTTATAAAAACACAAAACAAGGGGAAAGGGTAAGTTGGAGGCGTTATAAACGGATAAGCATTTATCACAGAGGCTAAACAAATTATTTCAGATTATTCAAAACACAGCCTTTCACAGCACCACTGACAAGGAGCTATTTAAACTTACCTCATCAAGTAACACATAACTTAGAACAGTTTAAAGAACTTGTTTCTCATCTAAAATAATAGATTTACAGTCAGTTTATAAACTTTCCAGCTTTCACATCCCCTGTTTGTCTTGCTTGTATTCTGTTAAACAAGAAAAGTGTTGCGACCCATAATTGCAGGCAGATTCACAGCAGGTTTTGAGGAGCTTTTTTTGCCAGAGTGTCCGAGCTGTCTCCATCTGCTGCTGTCTTGTGTGCTTCCCACAGGGGGACCTGGCTAATTTTTCAGTCAATTAGCAGAAGGGTTGCTTTTGTTCTCCATGTACACCCCCATGGGCTCCTCTTACACCCTGGACACACTATTCAGATGTTGGGAGTTTTCAAAAAGCGTATCATGTAATTTTTTTCTATTGACCTTTGTGACATTGTTGGGCAAATGCTGTCTCCTGTAATCATAGACACTTACATTAAACTGTGTAGACTAACTTTAGAATGTTTTTAATATGAATATTAATAATGCACATAGCAATGGCTTTTCTTAAATGATTTCTGAAATCTTTTATTGAAGCCTAGACTTACTTTTTCATTCAGGATGAACCAGTTGACATACTAATACTTCATCATGATCATTATTTGCAATATATATTTTACTCAATGGGAAAAACGTTTCTTAACAATTGCTTTTGCTACTTACCTTTTAGCAAGGAACATTTAAATGATAAATAGAAAACTTAGGTTATGAACACAACTTCAGTTTCAGTGAAAATTACATATCAAATGAAATAAGGAGCTTTAGAAAGTAGATTTAATTGTGCACATATATGTATATACCTTTGTATAGCTAGCAGAAAGGTAATGCAAACATTATATAGTGGCTGAATAATAAACTGATAGTCAGGCTCCTTGTCTATTCTTTGTGTTGCTTTCTATGAATTTTAATCAGGGTTTGGCTAATATGCACTCCTTGCAAGACAGAAAATACTGTTATATCAGTATAACAAAATATTACTATATTTCTGGAAAAAAGTCAGTGTTTTCTTCTGAAAGAATGTAGTTGAGCTAACAGAAAGCAATATGCTTTAAGTCCCCAATTTATGCACATTTCATTTAGAAAGCTATCTTGCCTAGGTGTCCCCGAGCTTAACTGACTTCAAGAAATTTTGAACATCAGTTTGTATATAAAATTCCCAATGTGTTGTAGCGACCATTGTATACTATGGGAGCATAGAATTCTTTTTAGTATCACTGTCATACCTTTTATCTGTGATTTCTATCTCAAATGCAAATATGGATCAGTGAGGGTATTTTTCCTTCTCCTTAGCTCCATGATCACGCCACTATTTTTTATGGTGGGATATCAAGTGAGTTCATTTTCCTGTAACCTTTCATCTGCCCAGCCTCTTGGCTCTATCTTTCTATAGTTAATAAATATACTTTTTCTCAGTGTTAAGCAATAAAATATTCACTGGGTCTGAACTGGGGTTAACAGATTTCTGAAAATTTTATTGCGTGACAGCCTGTCCTGAATAATCCCCTCAGCTGTCTCATGTTCTGGGGCAGAAATGATCTTATGTGTCACCTAATAGTCTAGAATTACACTTGTATCACTGTCACCAGCATATGGGGCTGTGTATACCCCTAGGCCCAGCTCCCTCTCTTTCACGGCATTTAAAATGATAACATTTGGCAAAGCCAGTTTTGACAGAAAGTGAACTCTCCTTTCCGCACTGGTGACAAAGCTGGCCACCGGAGGCCTGACACTGAGCAGCCAGTCATCGTACTCTTTGCTGGGTAATGATCGCGGGTTTCCCTCCTCTTAATAATCACCTCGCTGCAAGGGGAGGCTTGAGTGCAAGTCTTAACTTAATTATACAGTCTTCATCTTAAGTGCTTTATTCATGTGAGGGTTTCAGCTGCTCAGGTGTTATCATAGCTTTTCTTTTCCACCCTGCCGAAACATAACAATTCCTGGGCAGGAAAAGGGAGAGGGAAGGATTTTGAGAAAATAGCAGGCAGGAAAACAAAACGTCTTGCATATGCTCAGAAGTAAAACAGTTTTAGAAAGTGAACTTCATATCGCAATAATAAATCTCTGAATGTCTCGCACTGCTAATATCATCTGCTAAAGGTGGTATACAGCTTGTGTGCAAAAGACTGAGGAGGAAAAAAGAGAAGATTCCAAAGTGAAAGAAAGAAAAGGCAAGAAAAAAGAAAAAAAAAGAATTATTCTCTAAAACTGAGGCCAGACCCTGAAAGACTGTTTTTTAATGCAAGTGGAATAAAATGTGGCAACCCAGGGACTTCGTGCTGAGGTGAACCTTTTGTTTAGGTCTGCTAAACTAACCATTAGACATTTCTGAAATGCAGCAGGTGTTCCTGGCAGTGTAAGGAAGACATAGGACATTATTTACTGTTACCACTAGACAAACTATACTTGTATTTTCCTTCCCCACCCCAAATTTCAGTTTAGAATTTGAATTTTGAGCGTATTTTATTCTTACAATTTAGTTTCACCATTTTAACTGGTATGCTTCTAAATGAAGCCTTGACTCATTTTCCCATTTCCCACTGCTTTCTCCATAACACATCTTGTCTGAAGCTCATCTGATAATTCCCAGTGGATATCTCTACTGGTGTGTGTTTTAGTCTGCTCTTAGGAAGTAGACATTTCAGGTTGATTGTTAAAAAAGAGAATAAGGTTTGATTGGATTTTTTTTTCCTTTTTGCCTTTCCCCACAGCTATATTAGCACAAATATTTTCAGTGCCTTTGCACATTGCTGACTTTATCCACACCAAGGAAATGGCCCTTATTTCTTTGCATACATCCAGACGTTGATTTGAGAAACATCTGGGGAAGCTCCTCATTTTTCTTGAATTCCTACTTTCAGAAAAGAAGAGTTATCTTGAGCTGTCTTTCATTACTAGCACACAGTGAAATGAGCTCCACAATATGGAGACATGAGAGATGCCCTGGACTACAGCAATTTCACAGAGATCTGGAGAACTGTAAAATCTCAAAGGGGGAAGGATAAAAAATTGTCCCAGAAAATTAACTTGTGAGAGTGTCAGGTAATCATCTGAACTGTTTGAAATTTGATTTCAACCAAATTCCAAATCTTTTGTGTTTCAGTCAATTTTTTTCTACAATAGCAATCTCTTAGGGCTTACCACTGCAGAACCTGAAACCCAATGATATGGTTGCATGAAGCGTAATGCTCAATGACCTCTTTTGTAGGACTATAGAGATCTCATTAACATTAATACCATTTGTGGAGAACCTTAGGACAATGTGAAGCAGAGCTTTAAAAAACATGCATTCACCCACAGATGTGCACTGAAATTTTAAAGACATGTACTGGATTGTTAGGAATATGCACACTGAATTTTAAGCAAATCCCTGAAGTTACTGGTGCCACTGTTTAAGCACTTCATTCTCTCTTATGTGCAGTGACTTTCATAAACTGTTTGAAGCAGTGATATGAACTATTTGCCTGAAATAACTCTGCACTTGTTCTTATACTATGAATCTCCTGAAAACTCAGTCATGATTCCATCCACAGATACACGAGCAGTCTCTCTCCACATACCCGTTAGTTCTCCTTATTGTGATTAATAATCCTCAGGTAACTTGTGGTCATAGAGCTAGTATGCGCATAACTGAACATAGATCCTCACCACTGTGTTTAGCTGCCCTGTCAAGCTGAATACAATATTGAAAGCCAGACGATGACTTTAGGTCATGGCCCTTTGTGATCAATGTAAACATTCCTTAGCCTCCCAGTAGAGAAAGCAGTAACTTCGAGTTAAAATTATGTACCCTTGACTTGTCATTTCTGATAGCTTCTGCCTGTATATGATTGTGCGTGCATGCATCTAAACATACATGTGCACTTACGTTTGTGAATGCTTATACATATGAACGCATGCGCCCACAAACACATGTGCTATTATATAAGTATTTGTCAAATTATAAGCTGGGTTCACCACTTATACACTGTTTATGTATGGCTTAATGTGTCCGTGGTTGGTAGGATTTTAAAACTATTTAGTAGTTGATGTCAGTAACTTGTTGGCAACCCTGACATTCAGTGGTGAGAAGAGAAGAAAACAACAGTGAGGGAGAGAAACAATCAGGATACAAGTTGGTAATGTAGGCTGTGTTTAAAGAAAGTAAGCCCTATTTGACCAGTTTGTACAGAAGAGCTAACCCATAAATTAAGCTTTATGCTATCATATGGAGACATTGAATGCAACAGGTTAAGTTTAAGCGGGATTTTTTTAATTTTTTTTTTTTATGGGTACATTTTTCTTCATGAGGAAAGTCTCAGATCTAAGGCAAGATAGTATCATTCCAAGATGGCTTCCTTCATTACTCGTCCAGTTAGGTGCATAATGAAAGAGCAATAAAAATTTGGAAAGATGTAAAGGCTTGGCTCTGCCTAGTATGGCCAGCCTGATGAAAAGTAGTCACTTGCTGTGAGTTTTGGTCTCAGTGATACTAGCTTTTCTGGGTTTTTTTGGTGGGTTTTGTCTTTAGGATCCAAAACATGGCATTTCCAGCTAGATTACCTGAGTTAAGACATTCAGAAAGTTTTATTAAGTGCAGAAAAAATACAACAAAGTTACTGTTGCAGGCGACGGCACGGGGAATCAAGCGACGACTCAATATGAGTGATAAGCAAGTTCCACTTTATTGCCAGTCGGTGCAGCTTATATACCT
>WYDI02009007.1:0-25753 GCA_009867235.2 Psittacus erithacus | reverse complement strand
AGCCTAGCATTTGGTCTGCTTGTACAACTGCTCCAGAGAGCCATGCCCTTTCTCATCAAGCCATTCCTCAACAAGTTACAGAGGAAAAAACGATCTGCAAATCAGGTGACAAGTTGCACTTTCAAACATCCTGATGGTCATCTGCTAAAATCCTGTGTGTTTTCAGAATTCAGCTACATGAGAAAGATTGCTTATGAATTTTTTTTAAACTTTATAGAATATATATCTTATCAAGTATTGCATTATCCAAAACTCCTTGAAAGCAATCAAGCAAAGCTCCTAAATGCTATGCTTAGCTGCTACTCATGATTCCCTCCAGACATCCTATTGCAGAATTTGTTACCATAGCTGGTAGAAATGGCTATATTTATGTGATTATGACAATTTAGCTATCATAAAATTGGTTGCTAGATTGCTTTTTGTAGATTTCTGCATCTATTTCAAAGTGCAGCTGAACGTACAAACGACACGGTGTAGCATGCTTTGTCTCACCATCTGATGCTCAGTGACTAATACCTGGCAAAAAAAAAAAATATCTGTATTTGTTCTGATCAAGTTTTTTCTAATGGGACAACCTCACAATCTCAAACTGTAGAGGAGAAAACTTGAATAATCACACCAAAGGGACAAGTTCCATAGCATTTCCAAAAGTTTTTCAACACAGGTGTGTCAGTCAGATTGTTTTACTTAGAATATCCCATTAAGACTGAGGCATGCCAAAAAAGCTGTTTATTTAGTTAGTCATCTATCTATCTCACCCTCTGGATAATTTTCTGTATAATAGGTGGTTAGAAAATTTAGTTCTATTCTTGGCACTGCCCATGGTATTCTGAAGAACCTGGGATAAGAGGTTTAGTATCCCTGCCTTTTTAAGAAGTGCACTGGAGAGAGTTTACTCTTCTTCTCCATCTGTTAACATTGTATATATTTACTCAGAGACTGTTGCTTATTATGTGAATAAAGAGTATCTAGCAACTTTTTAAGATAGTAAAGAGTGGGTTAAGTGCGTGAAGCCATTACAATGAAACTTATTTTTGCCTTCATATTTTTTGTTTCTTTCAGCATTTAACTCGGAAGTAAAAAAGTGGCCCAGGGGAAGTTGGCTGGTTTGGCTGGATGTGTACTCAGAAGCCATATGCTTCAACAAAATATAGCAGAAATGATTATTTAAAGAAAAAGCAATACACTTAGAATAAAGTGGAGCATCTGGAAAACAACAAAAAAGTGTTTTACTGGTGGCTGATCAAAAAAGGCAAAGAAATAATATTTAGAGACAAAAAATGAGATTGTACACTCTCTACATGATAATTTTTGACTGGTATAAAGATAACATGGGTAACAAGTTGTCATATGGTGAATACAGAATTTTGGGAGTTTGCTTTGCCATTGTACACTGAGGTAAACCGTACCAAGTGCAATCTTGCTGTAAATTCTTGTAAATATCATTGTGCCAGCCTTTTTTGTGCTCTGTGTTCTGAGATTACTTAAGCAAATTTAAGTAACTTAGGAGTTAACCAGTGTAATGTGATTTGTATTCACATTTGTGTATGAGTTAAATCCTTGTCCCTTCATGGATGAACTTCAGAAAGTTGCTTCCAGCTATCAAATATACTCAAATATGATTAATTTTTATCAAGAAGTTATGCTAACAAAAGTTAGATAGACAAAATAAAAATGTTACAGAGAAGTAAGAGAAAATCCAGATTTGATTTTCAAGGTTCATTTTATTTGATTGGTTCAGAAAATGTTACAGTTTATCTATACCTAATGAGAATTCCTTATGCTAGTATGTCATATCTGTACTTGAACCAAAGCGATAATCCGGGCTATAACAGGAATAATAGTGGAGGAGATATACAGCGTTAGGACCACTTCAGATGGAGTGAAGTCATAGTCACTTGAGTCAGAATCAAGTGTATGATGTTGAATGGTGTCTATGAAGCTGATGAATGAGGGGTCATTATAAAGCCCAGAGCTTTATTTAAAAGGAAGAGAAAGGTGTGTGTAGAACATAAAAATAGAAAAGCTCTCTGTGGCAGGAGGTTGGGGTAACAACTATGAGAAACAACTGTTAATATGATTGAAAATAATTGATCGGTTTTGTATATGATCATATGGAGCTTTATCACTACTATAAGGATGACTAGAGCTTTAGTTCATTACACCCTAGATACTAAGAAAAGAGAGTGATAAGCCTGTTTCTGTTTCAGGAAATAAAAGTGCTACAAGCTACAATATCAGAGCATTGAAAACAAAACCAGAAGGAGTTCTAGCTCATGGAAATCAAAAAGAAAATTACATAAGCATTTTAAGAAAAGGTAGAAGCAAAGGCCTCTTTGAATTTCAGTAATACCGAGTAGTAAGGTTAAAATTTCTTTGTATATAAAGTCCACTACATGACTTTCAACATTAGGTGTAAAGTAAGCTGACAAAGACTGAAGGAGCTAAGAAAGAGAACTGTAATGTCCCTAGTGATGCTTTGTAGTTCAACTATATACCATTTGTGGTTATTTGGAAAAACTTCCAGAAAATGTCAGAAAAGCATCTGGAGATCATAATTGTTAAATGTTGGTATTGAGGCTTGACTCATATTAAGGTGTTCCCATAAAACCAGCCTTCTTCAACATCATTTTTAGTGCTTCTAAAAAAAAGTCAGTTAAGAACAAATAAGACATGAAATTTAGTATTGATCTCAACTGCTGTTTGTGTTGGTGTGAGCATTTGACACCCATTTTCTACTCACTCAGTAAAGATGCTTAACAATGCATCTTAGTGCCAGCTCTTACTGTTCTGTTGTCTATTGCCAGATCATGTCAATGGCAGAACGAACCTCTAAGGAAAAAAACCCAACAACCCACAAACAAAAACCAACCTTGAGAAAAGGAGAGAAGCTGTAAAAATTACAGAAAATTGAACAGTTAAATCTGGGTCAAATTCTTTAGTGTTTTAATGGAAGATAATCATCTGAATTGAATTTAGTATGACCTGCAGATGCTTTCATAAGTCACTGGATCTGAGCTAATAACCTCTGCTCAAAGATGAGGCATGCAGCTTAGACTGCTCTGTGCCTATGCCTCTGTTCTGTACCAGAGTTGACTTTTGTCTGGCTGGGCTGAAAATGGACAAATTGATGCTGTCTCTGCTTTTATACATCCATGTAAACATGTCTGCTGAAAACTTCCAAGAACTGAAAGACTTCATGTCTGCCACATGATGAGGAAATATCACTGCTTGAATGGTCTGAATTAAGAAGTCAATGTTTTCTAGAAGAAGTCAATGTGTCTTCTAGTACCATCATAGAATCATGTTTTAAACAGTCCATGAATATGGCAAAAATGTTATCTTTTGTTCAAGGTAAAATAAAATTAACAGGGCAGAGGCTACAACAAAAAAAAAATAAATCAGAGAAATGTTCCCGAGGTTATCATTACTCTCACCCACCTGGGAAATGGTCTTTAGCTTTGCAGTACCAAAGGCATTTGTAGTAAGCAAAGGGTCAGCATCTGGGAGAGGAATAGGATAGGTTTCAATTACAACAGAATTCAGGCATTCAAATCTGAATTGGATTTCTTTAACCTGTGCTCCTCATAGTCAAAAAACTCTTTTTTCTTTTCCTAGAAGAAAGGATCACAGTGAGACTTTCAGTGGATGTTTGCAAGTTTGCATGAGGAAACATCTACTTCAGGAAGTGGATAGACTTTTACAATATTCTTTGCTAAAGTCTTGGGGACAATGTTGCTGTGCGGCTGAACCTCCAGTACCACCTGGGTACAGGATGGGTAAGAACTTTCCTCTAATCCTGTTTAGGTAAGGTACATCTTCATGTCCAGGTGGTTTCACTGTTTCTGCCCTTTCAGATTATGAAATAAGGAAAATGCTAATTTTTCCTAATTGCTGCTTGTGTCAATGGCCTTTTTCTATTCTGACACTGAGAGATACAAGGGAGTATTGGGGAAAAATATGGAAATGCTTTCAGGCATTTAAAACATCCCACCTGAATTTTTGGTTTCATATTAATTCAGAATGCAATGTGAAAGCTAGAGCTCTTGAAAATGTACAAACTGAGTGCCAGTAATTTTCACCTGAACTCATTCAAACTGAATTTAGCAGGTTTCAGAGAGCTCTAATAATTACTGAGAGACTTAGCAAAGGCTTGTCTGATCCTATATTTGTGACTTAGCGCAGCATTCAACCTTCTTTCCCACTCTCTGTAGCCAAATTAAGAGCTCTTAGACAATGATGGATGGCAATTCTGCCACGCTTTGACTTTAAAGAAGTTGAAATAAAGTACCAGCTGGAAAGGAATAATGGAAATGTGGATGGGCTGTTCAATACACATGTAAATGTAAATAACACATATGAGTGACAGTGCAACTGAAAATCAAGACTTTAAAATATGTTTCCACATTCCCTAAATAAGGTATTGGAATCCTAGGATACAGACCAATACAAATCATTGTAAAAAAAATATTTCAAACATGTAAAGGAAGTTAGCATAAATCCATAATAGAAACCTTCAGAGATATACAGGATTTGATCTCTGATGCAGAAACTTAAAGGCAAGACTCAGATGGTAAAAATGAAAAGTTATCTCTTTGAACACCATAAACTTGCTTTTTATACACAATGACACAATCTTGTAGGAGCAAGAAAAGGCATACCTCTAAAGGCATTTGGTCTTTCCCCTTTTCTGTCCTCCATAAGGGTGATTATAATACCTCATACAGTCCTTCAGAAAAAAAGCACTGAGGAAAGGGACATATTCGGGTTTAGCTTAGTGCTAGTAAACATCTGAACTGTTGTGTCTGCTGCCTAGGCTGAATATATCTTCTTGTCACAATCATCTCTCATTTTTGTCTGCAATTTGGTTAAAAGAAGTTCTTGTGACATCCTGGGTATTGCACTGTTACTTCATGGTCATCCTGTTGCTAGGACTCTTTACTCTGGGATTTATACATGGAAATCAATATTCATTCTGGATTAGTATCAGTAAAGTTACTTCAGATTTTCATGGGTGCATGGGTGTCTAAGCACTGCTACCAATTGAAAGAAAAATGCACTCTTTATTTAATTTTCCTGAATCCAGAGGTGTTCCATGTAGACTGAATTTATACAGAAAGAGACAGACAAATTGAAAGACAAAGATAGAGATAGATAACAGAAGAAGACTGATAATATCAGAGTAGATAGCATGCCTAAAGCTATAAATCCTTTCATTTATGGAAGTGCATATAAATGGTTCTACAATGAATTTAAAATTTAACCTCTGAAACATAAAACTTTTAGAGTCCTTTTTCAGCAGTAAACAAATGCTTAAGTTGCTTTTAAAAATGAATTCACAGACATCTAACCTTGAACAGGAGTTGATTGATTATATCTGAATCCAGCTGGATAACACCAACTCACACAATCCCAGTTCTTTTTTTTTTCATCCATAGGCTACGTAAGTTTTGAAATTCTGGCTTTTAAGGCTATATTGCCATTGGAAAAAGAAAAAAAAATCTATCCTGTTTCAGAGTTCAGGGAGCATTCTAGGGTAACTGTTTTGTATGCCTTTGTTGAACTACGACATTAGGTTTTCCGAAAAAGTCAAAATAGGAATGGAATTGCTTTAAGAAATGCAGCTATCTGTCATAGAGACTCAGTAAAAGCAAAAGAAAAAGTGACAAGGAAAGATTTATTTTTCATTCTATATTTAAATATTATACTTTTTTGAACATATAATTCTAATGTAATTTTTTTTTGCTTTCTGTGCAAGGGTGTGATCCGTTTAGATTTGCTTTGGTCCTGGACAAACATTATGCATCTGTTGCAAGTTCATTTGAATAACTCAAAGTACGTATATCCTGATGAAACACTAATAGACACAATGTAGCCATACTATACAGGCACACTAATATGTTTACTAAGCTGATCAATAATAAAATTGATCAGTTTTTTGCTTGGCTAAGTTAATTATGCTATTGATCAGCTTAGCAAACACATTGCTTTCCTTGTGCACTATTGCTATATAGGGTCTTTGCCCCCGCGCCCACCCCCCCCACCCCTTCCCGGATATCAGGAGATTTCAGAAAATGAAATATAACACTATTTTCTACAGTTAGTTCTTCTATTACTTCAGGCTCATCTTCTACAGATAACTATAACATTTCATGATTAAGGTGTTTAGATTTCTTAACCTTCTCTTGCAAGTTTGAGCGCTGTTGTTAGAAGAACATTTCAGAATCTTTTTCCAAGGCATAAGACTCAGATCAAGTTCTGGCTCTAATGAGATCATCTTTATTACATTAAATATTTGAGGTTCCCTCATCCTCTATGCATCTCATAAAAGCATCTCTTGCTTTAAAGGCTTTAGGCTTTCTTAAGGGAAACAATTTAATTGCAGAGAAATGTTCAATACAATCAGAAGATATGGATGTTGGGGCGCAGCACTTGGAGATTTAACTTTGGAACTATACAGCAAGACACTTAATAGTTTCAAAATAGCATTAAAGGGAATTTCACAGTTATATTCTTGAATTGAGTGGCAACAAAGTCTCTTAAGTATGGAAATAGGTCTATTATATTTAGGCTACACCTCTTACATGGTTTGTTTACTTTTCTATCTTGTTCTGAAAGACTGAGTTTGTGCCAGTGTGCCATGATAACAAAACAGTTCTCAAGCACATTTTACAGCTTGAAGCACATGGTAATTGAAAGCTTATTTTCCATACAAAGCCCCTTCCATTAAAGATAGATAAAATAAATTCCCCACTGCAACTACAAAGCAGCATTGGAAATGGTTGTTGTTTTCTGGTATGTATCTTAATCAGATAGTGAACAGAAAGTAGGAAAGCCAGATCTTAAAGCCAGACTTCTCTGGATTTAGCAAATATCTTGTAGACTAGAAGCAGTGGGAGGAGTATGCAAATGGCTGCAAGTATTTATGGTCATGATTTTTTTATAGCATATGGTCAAGGACAGATGTCATTGGAAACATAGTATCTTAGTGCAGATATTCAGCTGACGGAAACTGGATTTGCTGAATTGAGTGCGTCTCATACTGTTCTCCTTTGATAACGCTAGAGTACAGATTTATACCTCCATTCTTTGGGACATAAGAAATTAGAATATATGCAAAATATGTTACAGAAAAGTCAATTTTCTAGGGTTTTTTGAGAGGTCAGAATGGGGAAGAAAGGTGGGTTTTTTTCAGAAGATAATTTGTGAAGCTACAAGGTGCGAGTAAGCTGGTGAGAACTTAACATTTGTGGGAAAAGATGCTATGGTACAGCCTATTTTTCTAGTTTGAGTATAGCTAGAAATGAAACCATAGATAGAAACTGTGTATTAAATGAAATTGGGTGATAGGAGTCCCCTCCCAAAGTTTCTAAACCCTAAGCATATTCAACATGAGTAGAGGACTTTGAAAGCCACTCAGTAATGTAATCTCCCACTGATTCACATTGTACTTGCTTCAAGACTGTTTGATTCCAGAAGACTTAGAAGGTCCTGTTAGCTGCTTGCTTTCTGTTTAGTTTATAAGCAAGTTTTGCGTAAGAGTTCATAATTAGACTCAGAGATTTTAACCTAAAAGAAGTTATTTCTAAACACTTATTGTACCTATCTGGTTGTAAAATCCTCAGTATAGTGTCAATTACATTTTGCAAAGCTCATTTTCACAGTCATATTTTTTGAAATAGAAACAAATTTTTCAAAATGTCGTCACATTTTTAAAATTTGAAAATATCCCATGCAAGGTTGAATTAGAAAGTCCAGAAGGTCTATATTTCTCATTAATTTCAACTAGTATTTGGCACTGTAGACAACTTGGTCAGGGGGTCTTTGGCTGATGAACATAAAGACAGACATTGAAGCCACTATCAATAATAAAATTGCCAGCCTAAATTAATCAAAAAACCTCAAAGCCCAACTTTGCATTTGATAAGTGCCACCAAGCTATTGCAGGTAAATTTTGCTTGGATGAAAGTGATTACTGAATCTCTAAGATCAGGGGTTTTTTTAGAGGTACCTGGATTATCTGATTTTTCTATGTGTGACAGGTACAAGACTAATGTTCCTGGAGGACAATATTGTAGCCAGTCTTTGGAAAAGACAGAATTCTGTCAGTCTTGTTTACACACTTGAACTTCAACTCAAAAGAGGAAAGATCTTCATCCATATCTTCACAACACAGAGACCCTGATGAATGAACAACAGCTAAAGAGAGTATTTTCACAGAAACATGTTTTTTGTAACCTGAAAGAGAATAAATTGCTAGTCTCAAGTCTGTATTTTTAATCATTTCCTAATATTTTAAAATGTAAGTTTTTGTGGGAAGTTGTTCGTTGTGTTGTATATGGGTTAGGCACAGAGCAAGAAATGACTGCTTTAGTCTACTGACACACAGGAATGACTTTTAAATACACCTTCTGGAAATGTGGTATTTTCTTAATCTTATTTCTTTTTTGCATTGTGCAGTTGGCTCCGTGGCATCTCTGTCAAAAACATGGAAGCTCCAGGACTACAAAGAGGGTCATCTGTAATGAGGAAAGAAGGGGGAGTCTAAGCTGTGGGTCTCATACAGGCATTGCCAATAGCTACAGTTTTGAGAAAGAAGGGTCATACTGCTGCAGGGCCCTGACTGTAAATGGCATTTCTATTACTTTAAAGACTACATAATTTCATTCCACTTAAGTCAGCAGACTAGGAGGATGTGTAATGATCTTCTTTTCACCCTCCAGGGTCTGAGCAAGAATGGTTCCAAGACCAAGTTTTCTTGCTTCCATAACGATTTCAAACAAAGATTTTAAATCTGTGTGCAAGAATATTGAAGGTGCTATTAATGCTTGTTTGAGCTTTAGAAATGCCCTTTGACATCCTTCATCATTATTCCAAGCAAGTAGTACAGGTATTTCAACTTAAATAGTTGAAATCAACTCTTACTTTTACAGGAAGTCTGAATAGATAGTTTTAACACTACCTTGCCCAAATAAAGCAAAGTTAAGCAGTCTATTTAAAGAGTATCTTGTCAAAATACTCCTGACTTTTTTTCCTTTTTTTATTTTTTTGAGTGACAGACATGTGTCTTTTATATTTTTTTTAAAATTATTTTTGAAAACTTGGTGATTTGTTTTTCTGCAATCTCTGTTTAAGGCAAAAGTCCTAACTCTGTCTCCACTACATCTTTGATTGATAAAAAAATCAAGGATTATGCCTTTTTACTTCTCTTTTGTGAAATATCAATACTTTATGCTGAATCTAAGCTATCCCTGAAGGACAAGTAAAAGGCTGCACAGAGAGAGAGGAAACTCTGAACATATCCTGGGAAGAAGCTGAATTTTGGTCTATCTGTCTTATTTTTAATTTGGAAAACATGCTAATTTTAAAAGACAAAGGTTTCTGTCTTTGAAATTCGACAATGCATAGGTAGCTGTTGTGGAATGTATATGTTTTATTTTAGGGATAAAACCAGCATTAACAATGCTCCACTATAGGTTCTGAAAACCTTCTGCAACATTTAATGAGATACAACTTATTTTGTGCAACTTTCAGGTCTTTATCATTCACTGAAAGACAAATTTCACTTCCAGGTCCAAAACCCAGGAGTACCTCTGTGGAGTGGCAAATGAGAGGTAAATAAACTCAGGCACTTAGATTTAGAATAAAATTTGAAGCATTAGAATGATTGCTCACTCCATACTGTGCACTAGTAACATCTCCAGGGACATGAATATTGGGATGCAGTACTCAAGCAGAGGCTTGATAAGGAAAACCACTACCCATTGTTGTACCCCTGAATTTATACTACTTTCTAATCTGCATAACATTAAATATAGAGACAATCAAACCCTCTATTTTTTTTAGCAGACATTAAAAAAAAAGCAACTACAAAACCAAACAAAACTACAGCACTTTCAGAAGCACAACTGAATTAGAAACCACACATTAATTTTTTTCCTGCAAAAAGTATGGAGAAGCTCATTATGCTTGTTGTAAACTTCAGCTTCTGAAGCACAATATGATGGGCCAGCTGCACAGGATGACTGCACATTTTCTGACTTAAGCTGTCATGTAAATATGCACCGTAAAGAAGGATCTCATTTTAAAAAAGTTGTCTGTGATCTCTGTGGTTGTTAATTGCTCCTGATTATCTTAACACCAAAACCTAAAGATGAAAATGAAAATTTGTGTCTTGCTTAATAAAACACATGATCATTCTAGCAAATCACTCCTATGTAATGTGGTTTTACATAATTTCTGGATTTTGTGTGGCACGCAGCAGGGCAGCTAATAGCATAGACTGATATAACAGAATGCAAACTCCCTCTTGCTTAAATTCCTTGCTCTTTTCCTCAAGAAAAGAAGAGCTAGAAGAGCTAGAAGAACTAGAAGGGAGAAAAACATGACCCTCTTTCTTTAAAAAAATATCCACAGATTTCTGAACCATTAATACCTCAGGAGCAGATTGTCTTGGAAGCTTATGAATGCTCTGTAAGCACCAATACAAAATAAATAAGAAAGGAACAAGAAAAAGTTAGCATATGTCTTTCAAGGTGAAGTCTCCTATAATATTGCAGAGCTTTCACTCTCATTCACATAAAATAAAAAGGCAAATTTTAAACTATATAAAAAAAATTATATTCAACAAAGTGTGCGTGTTCATATAAGACCTGTGTCATGATCTATTTTATAGTATATTTAATACATAAGCATGTATGCAAATAGAGTATGCCATGAGTTTATTATATATATTTGGGATTTTGAAATGGATAGTTAATGACAGAAACTTTCCTGAGAAACATTTGAAGAGTCAGGAAAAAATGGCAGTGGAAACTGTAAACTGTTTAAAAGATTTTTTCCTTGTTAATAAGAAATTTGCTTGTTCTTCAAGATGTATAATTGAAGAAAGCTGTTTCATTGACTAGCAGAACAGTGAGAACATTTAAAATATACAAAGAATTAAAGGAATAGTTCAATGTCAATACAGTCTTATTTGTCTTGCAACAGTACTAAAAAAAAGTAGAAATGTATCGCTTGGTATTTCTCTCTCTGAACTAAAGAGTGATTGAAGCTTAGTGGCTTGGGTTTGGAGTTGTGGCTTCTGGTAGAATGAAGCAGAAAAATGTCACAAGCCTCTGCTTACTGCAGAGAGTTCAAATTACTCAAAACAAGCCACTGTGTAATTCCTGTCTTTTGTTCCTCTTCAGTTAGCTGGAATACTGTGCCATATATCTCCCTTGCAAGCCAGCCAATGAACAACACATACCCTCAAATCCTGGGAAAAACAGTAGCATCGCGAAGAATATTTCTGCCACTGAGCTTAGTTGTTTTAATATAGCTCCTGTATGACTCTTTTATTCATTAATAACATAGTTATCCAAAATGCATGTTAGTAAAAACTTAGTATCACATATTACTGCATTTTGTCTACATATGAATATCAGCTTCAAATAGTTTATTTTAAAGAGAAATAGGGGAATGAAGAGAAAATAAAGTCATTGGATGATGAATTTACATTTTGGAAAAGTGAGTCTGGAAAGTAGAAAACAATTTAATCAATGAACAAATAATAAGTTTGAATTAAACACAAAAAATTAAAAAAAACCCCACCCAAACCCAACTTGTGGTTAGCTGTGACCATCTCTAAAAATATTCCAGACAATATGAGGAAGCAATATAAGGGATGATTGCCAAGACTTGTACAAACATCATTAAGTAATAAATTTGAGAAAATTACACAACTATGGTATTCATTTTTCATAAATATGGCAAAACATGGTTTTGTATCATTTGGATAGATTCTTAGAAAGCCAAAATACAATGAATGAGTAAAATTTTGAAAAGGTTTACTGTTGCAATAAGAAAGAAATAGATAATGGTATCATATATGAGTTATGTGCTTGCAAAGAGAGAGGAAATGCATACTTTGTAATGAAAGCCAGAGAGAAAAATTTAAGTAGAAAACATGAAGTACAAAGTTTAATCTATACTCAAAAAAATGACATAATACCGATGTAAGAACTTAAAGTTAGGAAGCAATTTTCCAAAGCACTGAAACTAAATTGTATGATAATTGTATGACATTGCACGACATTGCACAGGCAACGATAAAGTAGTAAGAGACTGAGAAAAATCTAAGAATCTAAGGATGTAACGAAAGTTCAACTGTCTTGCAAACCTGGAAGTGAAAGTAATAATTTAGTGTACATAGGTGTACAAAAATTTAATTAATTGAATGCAATAGATTCATAAGTTTTCTTAAATCGATATGGAAAAATAGTATTTGCTAAATGTTTGAAATGTTCAAAGCTGATCAGGAAGTAATTCTGAACATTTTGTAAAAGATTAATAAAGTTTCTAATATTAGCAGTTGTTCTAAAGTGAAAAATGTGATTTGTTCTTAACAAATCTCTGCTGTTTCCAAATATATTCACAATTTTTAGTGTTTGATATACTACTACTTCGAAGAAATCCATTAAAACCTTTAAACATTTTCATGCTTTCTTTTGCTTGACATGAGCAATAGTTGTTGTCTTTTATTAAGTGAAGTATTTCAGCTTCATATAAGATTGGTTCTACTGGCAGGAGTAGCTTTAAATCATACTCGTTAAATTCAGAATACCTAGAAAGGTTTTTAAATAATGGTTCTAATCAATTATACTACCAGAATATTAAAGAAATATTTTGTGGGAATAGTACAAATTAGTTTATACTTTTTCATTTCTTCTTACTTATGGAGGTATTTGTGTTGAAGAAAGAGTCATTATTCACTTTAGATCATAAAACATTTATTCATAGTTTTGCCTGGGATGTCTTCTGAGCAGCTGCAAAAGTGAATCAAGAGCGATATATTTTCAGAAGCTCTGGGAGAAGTATTGAAAACTATGCCATGAATTGTTCTTGTCATATATAATACAGTATGCTCTAAACCAGAAACTAACATTTCAAGAAGGTATATAAAGAATTGTATATAAAAAACGGTTTAGTGACAAAGTGGCATGTTTTAAAAGTTAAGTAGAATAAGGAAATATAGGCAGCACATTGTAAACAGGTTTATCACAAACTGCCACAAATAAAAAAATAAATAATCTGCTAGTCCTTTCCTGACCCATAACAATGCTGTGTTATGAAATAGATAAAAAACATTCTCTCAGGTTAGTACTTTTTTCTACTTTTAGATTTAACTGTAATATTTCCCTATTGCCCGAGCTTGTTACATCACCTGAATTAGTCTAATTTTTTGAGGAATACTAGGAGAATGCAGAAAAATATTGCCAAACCTCTTAAAAAGAAGAAAGTCAATATGTAGTTTGCAGCTTTTAAGTTTTTCTCATAGGTTCTTTTACTTAAGCAAACAAAGGCTCCTAGAAATACATCCCCAAACTGTGCTTTTTCTGGAGTCTTATTGTAACAAGTATATTTCTTCTTGGACCTTCACTAATTTGCGGTTACTTTTTTTTTTTTTTTTTTTTTTAATGCTTCTCTTCCTCTTATATCTTGTAGCTTGAAAGCTGAATCCTGAAAAGACATTCCCTACCCTCTCCTCCAGCTTCTCCTACTCTAAGCAATCTCTGGAAGGATTAGTGTCTAACTGGAATCAGCTGTAGAGATTTGCCTTCTGTGCGAGGGTTTATTCTGTCACAATTCACTATACAAAAGTTCACATGAACAGTCAGGCGGGAAGTGTGAGTAACCCATATAGTCCCTTACAGAATTTTCCAGATTGTCCTCTTTGCTTATTCTGTTTTTTCAGTAAGGCAACCACTAAAGGGACAGCTGAGGGATCTCAGAAACTCCAGCCTCCTCCCAGATTCACCAGATGCAGTTCCCAGTCAGCTGGTCTTTCCACATTGTTGAGGGATTTTCTCTCAGTGTAATATAGTCTGAGCCCTACATTGGGAAGAAAGTCACATCTGGTTGTAGACCATTTGACCTCTTCCATGTAAAAGCTCTGGTTAGTTAAGAGAACAAGGCCACACAAATATGTGACTCCTCTAGTTCATGTGTGGGAGAGACACCTATTTGTTCACCCTCTTATTGTCTGCTGTTTGAACACCATTGCAAGCACATAATAATATATCTTCCTGGACCTGAAAACATTAGATATGTTTACAAAGAATTGAAAGCTGATGAATTCTCTTAACTTAGTTAAACAACTATGTTGTAATGTTATAAATCAAATCTAGAGATTATAAATGATGGAAAACATCTCCACTTCCATAAATCATAACTAAATATGGTGATGAAAATGAAAAAGACAGAAAGAAAATATAAAAAAATTACTTTTTATTAGTTTGTAAACTAGGAAATTTTACTTTTATCAGGGAGACTAAGATGTCTTTTCATTTTCTAAGACTTAAAAGAAAATTAATTCAACTGCAAATAAGAGTTGAAAAAATCTGAAATTACTGTATTTACAATGACATATGTAGCATTATTCTAAAGGACTTTGCTGAAGTTTCACACAGACATGTTAATAACTCTTGATTATGCTTAATTTATTTTTACCAAGTTCTTCTGCAGGTACATTTGTTTGTCTGTAGCATGCATATAAATTGAGAACAGAAATATCTTCTAGCAACAAAATACAAGACTTCAATGGCCTTGCATGCTGCAGTGGAAAGTGGTATAACTAGGAGATACTTGCAGTCTGTAGAAATAGGTTAAATTCCTTCCACATGTGTCATAAGAAAATAATAGTCTCACAGCATTGAGTTTAAAGCCCCAAAGAAACTATTAGATCATTTAATATGACTGCTTATATATCACATCCTTTTGAATTTTTTTTCAGCTGCATCTGTAATGAATGCAAGCTATCATACTTAGCAAGAACGTATCTACAAGAAAGACCTGAAGATATGTGTTGGGTGGATCATTCACTACTTGTGTTAGTACAAGCCAGGAGGAAACCTGGACTTTGAAGTGGAGGTAGCCAGCTGTGAGGGAGAGGGAAGAGAGGGAAAGCAAGAACAACAACAGTGGCTATCTCTGCTGGGGATCCTGTTTTATTCCTCCCACCATTCTAGTTCTAGTATATCACCTTACAATTAATTAACCTCAGTGTTAAACATTTCTGCCAAAGTTCTCATTCAAATTGTTCCTGAATTCAACTCATAATTTTTTTATTATTTTTTTTTTAATCAATCAGTGTAAGGCTCTTCCAGACCTGTAAAATTTTGCTGTTATTACAAGATTAATTACAAATTAATTTGATTGGTCTATGAGTACAATAGGGTATCTTTAAAGAAAACCCAAACACCTCTTGTATTCTTGTTATTTAGGCTTGGTTATTTAAGATATTTATTCCTGATAGATATATCTTTTCATTTACTAGTGGATTAGAAAATAGTTTGTCGCCATAAAGAATGCAAATACAATGCCCTAGTTGCTTCCAAGTACAGAATTTATTGAACATTTGTGTGTTTTCTGCATCACTACTGACACCACTCCAAGTAAACGTTAACAATTCACAAACTAAGTTTCCTGCTAGGAGCAGTGTAGCTCCCATTATTGTAATTACTCAGTTATGGATGCTAGGTACAGTATAGAAATAGAAAGCACTCCCACAAAAGAGTTATCAGCAAATAGAGAATGCCTGAAAGTTATAATGGCATGGTAGGAAGTGACAAAGCACACGTAATGTGTGCTTGTGTGATCTGTGAGCATAGTTATGTCTATGCTACTATCAAAAGCCCTAAGTCCTGCTATTCCCAGGCTTCAGCAACATTTGCTTCTACCCAGAACCACTCTCATTAGCCATAAATGTCGGATTGGCTTGGTCTTTAATTTAATGATTGAATCTGACTGTATTGAAGCTGGCAATCAGAAACTGCTGTGGTAAGGCTGGAGAATCAGGTTCTGTCTTTACTACACAGGAAGGTACTTCAGGTTATTGGCTAGGACAGTTACATAAGGAAGAGCTTTGTTAATTACACAAACCAAGCTGATTTGTTGGAGGACACAGTTTAGACAAAACCTGAATAATTTATTGTTAGTTAGGAATGCCATGCCACCAGACATATCATGCATACATCTTCAAGCCAATTATCTGGATTAACTGAATCAATAATCAGGGTAATTCTGCTACCCACATTATGGGTAATATAAGATAATATAGTCATACCAGAAGTTCATAATAATGGCTCAGCTTCTTGTAATTTAGAAAGGGAAACTTCAGCCAAATGTAATATTTTTGAGAAAGAATATCAACATGCAGCTTTCTCTCATTTCACCACTTTGAAGGGCTATCTTTTTCTCCTGCCTATTGGAGTGAGAACACCATGACCTACCAACAAGTAGGATGAATTCAGAATCCAGTAGAGTAGTTTAAGGAAGTAAAGAATGCACTTTTCTGATAATTATATTTACCTATAAATTTTCATACAACTGTTTTTTCATTTTTGCTTTTGCAGATAATATCTACGTGTGAAGATAATTTTAGGTCATGGCTTCTCATTGTGTGGGTATGGTGAGACAGCTAACCTTCAAAACTGTGACAGACTGCAGGCATTAACATCATCTCAGAGTTACTAATATTAAACGTCTTGTTGAATGCATCAGTCCACATGCTTCATCATAGGTATTCACCACATAGACTGATGACAAAAAAAGAACAGAGCAAAAACTGTTAGTTGAGTAAGAAGACGCAAGTATGTGCTTATTCTTAAAGAAAGGAACAGCAGTAGCTAATGTGTTATGAGAACCGATAACAGCAATTGTTGATCAGAGCTGATCTCATGTGAGAAATTTGCACTGATGTCAGGATAGCCAGAAAAATAAGGGGACAAAGGTAATCTTTTTGCCCCCGGTAAAGAAAAGACAGCATAACAAAGTGTTATTACAATCATAACATCTTCCAGATTCTGCCTAAGAACAAAGTCCTTGTCCATATGATGAAGGATCACATAAAGTTAAAGGGCAGACTCAGGGAGAAGAAAGGCGCGTATGACCTAATCAAAACCATCTGCAACATCACTGATAAAAGGAGGGCAGTGCAATCCTACATTGATCATGTGTTCAGCTTCCCAAAAATTTTGACACCATCTGACATGACCAGGTCTAGGTTTTCAGATGTGGGAACTCTAAGCAATTTCATTGAACTCATTGCAAGATTCTGTCAGCAGCAAGAGAGAAGAGTGTGAGCAGCAGCACACTACAGCCAGAGGAGGAGACAAGGATTCAGCATATATGCATTTATAGGACAACTGTGGGAAAGATTAGGAAGAACAGAAATGGCTGGGCCTGCTATTGTTTGACGCCTCTAAAAAAACTTCAGATACACCAATGAAATGACAGACTGCTCCAACTACTTCTTTAGTGTAATGAAGATGAATTCAATAAAAATATGCTAGTGGGGAATGTAGCTTACCCTTAAGTGTGATGAACTGAATTGAAATTAAATTTAATAAGGATATTTGTTGTCTCATCAAAAGAGGAGGTGGGCAAAAATCATTATTAATGATCTAGTTTTTCACAGTGTGAATGACTGTAATTATTAAGGACCAGAAACATTCTTTTAATATGTCTTTGCTTGACTTTCCTCTATGGAATAGGATGCAATATTTTTATTTGTGTTTATAAATAAAAGATTAAGAATATCTTATTTTGTTATGGACACCACCTCTCTCCCCCCCCTGAAAAAAAGAATAAAATTGTGAAGGTTTCTGGCATCTTTAATTGCCTATATCTTTGATTTCTAAAAAAATTCAGGGCTTGGGTTTTTTTTTCCCAATCTGTTAATGGATGTTAATCATGGGAAGTTTGCAGCTAACAGGTCAACTTCAATATTTGAAATAAATTGGTGTTGGGACTTTGAATGTATTTGTATGTGGAGTTTACAAAATTTCTGTCATGATGTTAAGGAAATAAATTGATTTGTCTTAGTTTATTCTCAGATTCATTTTTTAATTTAATAGAGCATTTCACTGAAGTGGTCAAGGACTAATGGTAAAGAGGGATAGTAAGTGCTTTTAATGAGAAAGAATGTGATCGCCATTCCTCAGAGACTTCTGGCATGATCTTTTTACTCCTAGGTCCTCTCCCCTGTTTAGTGGGTACTTTGAAGTTAGGTGTCTTCACTGTGCTCTTCTTAGAGGACCATATGCGACAGAGTGATACCCGTCATTCTTGGGGGGTGAGAGGGTTTACTTTGCAGATATTAGCAGGTGTTTGTCTATTTGTTTACACAGCAGAGTCTGTTCTTAGAAGGGCTGGCTCTTGGGGGTATTGAGGAAAAGTAAAAAAAAAATTCTTCCTTTAGGCAAACCATGACCTTCACACAAGATGCTCTTGGCAATAGGGTCTGTAGCACAGAGAAAAGGACATTACTCACGTAAAGCATCAAATGCAGGACTAAGATGAATATCACTCTCTTACGGTCCTCTTGTCCTCCACATACAAGTCTGAGGAGACAGTATTACCACTTTCTGACTGTGGAACTTTGCCAGTACTTCAGACATTTTCTGAGAATGAAGAATGTATGAAATAGTTCACTTAGCTGTCCTACCTGAGGTGGGAAAATTTTGCCTCTCACCTGTTTGTATTCTTGACATATGGGAGCTGAAAAGCTAGGGGAGTGGGGTGTAATTGAAAGTGCCTGAGGTCTCTATTGAAAAAATTACAGTATCAATCACCAGAATGCAGGGTTTAGGTTTCTTTTTTTTCCATTTTGCTTTAAGTGTTTTTTACTGTACTGCACTGTGTATTGGCTTTGCTGATTTACAATTCTAAGAATTTAGTGTTCAAGTGATATGTATTATGAAATGTATCCAAGACAAGGGAATTAATTCATGAAGTATTTCAGTGTATTCTACATCAAAATGATTTGTGATTACAAAGTAATTTTGAGTAAAGTATGAAGTTTGAAAACTTCATTAAACAAGATTTTTTTTTTTTTCTATTCTCAAATTAAGAATGTTTTTCCTCTGGTTACCTTTGAGGGCTCATGGGGTAACAGGAATATCACTGGTGAAATTTGAAAATTCACAGGAGTTATATTAATGCATTATTTAATTGGCTAAACAATAAACACAGTACTGGAGGAGGTAAAATTTGTTTTCTACTTGAGGGACTATAATTTCCCAAGAAAAAGACATCATATATTTTCCAGATCTAGTGGCACACTTCACTACCACTGCATGAATCCTATGAGATAGACAAAAAATATTTTATACTCTATTCACCTTTCTCAGATACAATATCTTATATTAGTAAATCCTATTGATCCAGTAATATTACCTTTGGGGATAACCAAAATCCTTATTCAGCATTTGTCTGGAAAACAATTACCTTGAAAGAAGGTTCTTACCTGAGACAAAACTTGCATAGTTCAATTTACAGTGGATGAAATCTGATTCTTATTTCTTGTCTTTTAGCTAAATTGAAAAATGCTTTCCTTTCTCTCATGCATTTTGAACTCTTCAGGTTTTGAAGTTTTGTAGGCGCGTGAATAAAATAAATTTTCTCCAATATTTACCTGCTTTGTAAAGACTCTAAGAAGAACTGTTAAATTAATGACCTGGGTTTTTTTGTTTGTTTTGCTTTTTTTTTTTTTCCCCACATGATGCTTTCCTGTGCTATTTAGATGATGTGGGGAATTTAGGTAATCATAATGACAGTATTTATTTTCATTATTTTTTTGCCTCTGTACCACTATGTTTTCCAGAAAACAGCAGCTTTTATTCTTCAACTATAGAACACAGATGCTATTTTTAGTCACACAGAATGCCTCTCCAATTCCCCAAAATTTTAAAAAAGTCTAATTTCATTAAATTTTATTTTGATTTGTGAATCCAAAGGTATCATAGTAATTTCATGGAATAGGACTCAAGCAACACTTAGCAAAATCATTCTTTAGCTCAATGGAACAATGTAGACACTCACTTGTGTGTTATTTTTTGCATAAAAAATAAAAATAATAGCAAGAAAAAGTGAAATATTAGTTCAGAGTGTTCATCTGAACTATTTTTGAGGCTTAAGCTAAACATAAAATCCAGCTGTCAGTAGTTTCCTACTGGACATCTTACTTCAGAATGAGCCCTGCACTTATCCCCTCAGCTACTGATAATTCTCAGAATTTTTTCTTTCAAGAATTGTATTTCTAATGGTAGCTCTGTCTTAAAACCCTTTGTCCAGTTAAATTGGTCTCAAAAAATCAGAAACCCCACTTAACTGAAAGTACAAGCAGATTCATTTGTTTAGATGTGTCTGGGGTTGATTGGATGAGTTGCTCATTTTACACCATACATCTGGTCCAAATGCTTTATTTTGTGACTAGGAAATAAAAAAGAGTGGCTACCACAAACACATCAGTGCTTCTGAGCATGGCATTCACTTAGGTCAGACTTAGGAGTAGCACAAACAGGAAACCAAACCAAGAAATTGGAAGTATATACTACACACTATTATAGCTGTCAGTTCTCAACAGCTAATTAGTGGTCTGAAATCTAATAATTTTTTCTCAACAATACTCTCTTTAGTTCCTGCAAGGTAACAATGATCACTTTATGAGAGCTTAAGCTCTTCATGTACTTCAAAAGATATTTTTTGTCTATTTCCCTCAAAATGCTGACAGCAACAGCTTTTCAGGACTAGCAAAGGCTTAGCTGTTTCATCAGAAAATATGAAAGATTTCTGGTCTGAAAAAAGTAACCTACTCCAGGTTTATGCAAGCTTTTAGAGCAGCTACATCTTGCATAATGCTCTGCATAACTTACTTGAGACATACAGTTCTCATAAAGCCAAACATCCAGAACACAAGTGAAGGGAAAAACAACTAATCCTGTCACTCTTCTGGTTGTTTTCAAGAAAGCTTGAATCTCAGCAACAGAAAGGCACTGCCTTACTGTTGTCTTATACTTGCCTTGATTAAGGAATGCCATTCTGTCAGCTTTTGAGCAAATTGCACCAAATTTTTCACCGAGCCAATCATCAACTTGAGTCTAAGCATGTCTTACATTTAACCAGATAGGTTTCTCTCCTTTGCCACCCATAATGTAAAATTAAAAAAATAAGAAAGGTTTTTAAATATTACTGCTTAGAACAGTAGAAAAGTTGATGCATTCTTTTGCTGTTCAAAAAAAGATTCAAGAGTTATGGTTGTTGGGAAATAATTAGGAAATATCCAGAGAGAATGGATACAGCTGTTCATTCTAAGGTCTTTATAACATCTACAAAGCCCATCCCTGAAAGATTCAGAACTATGCTGAGATAAAAAACTTGCTTCTAGGCAAGAGCATCAGCTTAGAACAAGATCATAAAGCTGGCTCCACTGTACACAGGCTTCTTCAGAGTCATGTGCCTGCTGCTGATTTTTATAGGGCGTGTGCATTTGTCTCAGAAAATTTTCATTTTTAAATGGAAGCATGCTGTTGTGAGCCAGAATAGCCAACACAGTGATTTGAACATTTTCAGATAAAGTGATGATGCTATAGTTTTGGCTAAACCTTGTGCTTCTTTTGGTGAGTGACTACTGGGTGAACTGCTCTTGAATATATTTTCACATACTTTTTGCTGGTGGACCATCATATCTGAGCCCTGCTTCTCCTATAACTGTCAAAATCAGTTTTTCAGTGTGGCTAGGGAATCAGAAGTTTCTCTGTCAGTGTCTGTGCTGGCTTCAAAATAGATGTTTATGATTAAATTTTTTTTTTTTTTTTAATTAAGTCTCTGCTGTCAAAATGAATGAGGACCACAAAGGTGTTTTATTGTAGATGATAGTCAAAGAATTTGGCTTTTGCTCTGGATGAAGTGTGTTACACCTTGCCTGTTGATTTGATGCTCTGAAACCATTGCCATCGACACAATAACATAAACTTATGTACAGAAATGAAACAAAGAAATGTGACCAATGTGTGTTGTCACTGCTGTGTTTCAACTAGAAAAGAAGGAGAAACATTAATAAAAATGGTGGAATTAGCCTTAAGTGGGATGTTGTAGTATTGTATATTTTTAATGTCATGTTAAATTATTGACATTTTATAAAGTCAGCTAGTTTGTACAACACAACAGAAACAGAAGTCTTCACATTAAAGGATGTTCTGCCCCCCTGAGGTGTTGAATATTTGATCTCATCTAATTTTTATATCAGAAATCTTAAAAACTTTCTCATTTGCAAGCAGTCTTTCTCACATGTTACTGGAATTATCCCAAACCTGGAAATCTTCTGTTTCCTTGAATGTTTCTTTGGAAGTTTCATAGCTGGCCTCCGAATGGAAAGGTCATTCATGTTTTTTCAAACTTTGTAAGCACCAGAATATTTGTGAATGTAGGCTGGAGTTTTTGTTTGTATCAATGTTTGAAACCCATTCATAAAATTCATATTTTGAGGCCTGATAATATGCATTATTTTCAACTGCAAATACGTTATTATACTCATATAAAATGAATATGATTATAATTTAGACTCCATTGTTAGAAGAAATACTAGAATTATTCTCATCCCTGCTTGGTTTGGTGTCAACCAGTCATGTTTATTACAGTGTAAGATTTAAAAATAACAGCAACTCTTCTGTAATGTTTCCAACTTGGATTTGATTAACTATAAATTCTCTACTTAACCTTTATTTTTCTGTTTTGAAACCTAAGCTTGATTTCAAATTTTCAGTACAATAAATGAGTACCAAGGACTTCAAATGCAAACT
Organism: Psittacus erithacus; assembly: GCA_009867235.2. Taxonomy (NCBI): domain Eukaryota; kingdom Metazoa; phylum Chordata; class Aves; order Psittaciformes; family Psittacidae; genus Psittacus; species Psittacus erithacus. The sequence continues at coordinate 3,131 of WYDI02009007.1, read as the reverse complement.
ACATTAGCCACACATACAGCTCATCAGATTAAAAATTCAATGATACACACTGCTGAAACTGTCAACACAAATGCAGTGCCTTTGAATTCTACACTAATTCCTCTTGATGTCATCAGTGTTGCAAGAAGGTGAGTTTCTTACAAACAAAAACTAAATCATAGCAAAACAGAATTACCTGTTTATAAACTGATATATGTTTGTCTGTAGGCAGAATGACATTGCAAAACATTACAGGTAATGTTAACCAAAATGACAGTTTTATACATAGTAATAGTAACTAAACCTTAGCAATAGAGAGTCTAATTAACTCACAGAAAGTTTAGATGGAAACTCTCTTCTTTCTTTAGCATTTTGCCTTCTCTTCATGGTGATTTATCTGGTGTCTCTACAAACATTTTCTGTACATTATAGAAAATACCAACAACCTAAATGAGCCATGCCAATAGAAACAAGTGAAACGGGCATGATTCTTAATGTAAAAAAGTATTATACAGCGTAAGGGTCTCAGTGTAAAAATATTTTTATAAATGTTTATAATTAAAGTCATCAATTGGCCTGTATTCTTTTCCATATCTTTCTCTGAGTTGGCCAAGATTCTGGATTATCAAAGTTTTTTCCCTCTTAACTGCATGGACATCAGCCTCACTGATCTTTGAAGGGTTAAACATCATGCAAAGAAGAGCCTTTTGCATAAATACCCTTTGTTATTTCCCTTATCTGTAGTTTCCACAGAGAACTGAACTGGCTAGCAAACCTTTTCCCCTTACTCAAAAGGGTGAGAAAGTGGACAAGATTAGGAAATACAGGAATTAGTAGAAGAAAGGAGGAAAGATTAAAAAAGGATTATAGAAAAAAAAAGAAAGGGATAAGAAAAGAAAATAATTCAGTGAACCTAATATTCAGTAAAGCCTGAGAAAACAAAAAAGGGGAAAATGAGTGCGACTGATACTGACAGATGAATAAGAAGTAAAATCTTGCATAAAGATATACGGGTTCTTTTTCTGATGTTGGAGATGATATGGTTGTGACAAACATACCAAACATGAAAAATATTTGCAGAACTAAAAAGTAGATTTCATCCTTAGAAAAATTGCAATGAAAATGTAGAATTCAGTAGAATTCATTAATATTATAGTAAAGTTACTTTTATTATTTTGAGGTCTTTTTGTTGGCACAAAAGAATAAAACAAAACTATTTTATCCACAAAGGCACTGCTGCTTGGCAGCACACTGCTTCAATTCGATAGCAACACACTGGTTTATGTTACAAAGTAGTTCTGAATTCTGAAGACATTGGCATATCTGTAAGAAGTGGATTCTAAACCAGAGTGGTTTTGTTGAATTAAATATGAAAAGGAATAATGCAATCAGTACAGAATTCCTTGTCTTATTTATTTTCATATGGAGTTCAATACAAATATCAAACAATACGTGTTTCATTTATCAACGTTATCAAGTTTTCAATTTTTGTTGTGTTATAGAATATTCTAGTGACACTGTATGACTGTGAATCATACCAGCAAAGTCAGAAACATTACACAAGGCATCAAGAAAACTGCACTGAAGGGCTACATAGTTAGTTCACGCTTGTCATCTTTATAAAGTCTTCTTTGAAACAGTAGTATCTAATGGTGTGATTACTCCTGCTGGTTTCAGGTTGGCCAGAATGCAAAATCATAATGAAATAATTTCATCATTTAGGGGTAAGTGAGTAAAAGAAATGATTGGAAGCAAATATTCCTTCACCTACTGTGTTCATTCTAGTGTTTTCTTCTTATTCCCATTCTGGCAACTGTTGTTGGATTCCCAGCCTCTCACTGATCCCACAGTACCTCATGGTACAACAGGAAAAATCTGATAATCTTCCATTATACCTCACATTGCATGTTGGGTATGGGTCTGGCTTCTGCCTCAAGCAGGGATCCTACTCCTTTCAGATTCCCCCAGCAAGTTCAAGTGCTTCGGGTTTGTTGCTAAATTTGTCTCTGCTGTCCTTATCCTGACTGCCCAAAACTGCTCTCAGATTCACACTCTCAGCTCACTCCTTGTTGCGGTTTCCTAATGTAACATAAATCAAACAGGACAGAGGAAAAAGTCACGTTTCCCTTTATCTCTCTCTCTCTGCTGCACATTCATATTCCTTCAAACGAAGTCTTAAATAGCACATACAGTCAGAAAACTGGATATCAAGAAATTCCATTGCAATGGGTGAACAATATATATTTAGAACTTTACCGAAGTATGAATCCACCAATTAGAAGAACTTGACTTATCCTTTTAGGCCAATAGCAATAAATGCAGAAAAGGCAGTGTGCTGTGTAGAGTTATGTTGTGCAAAGGGAGTTAAAAAAAAGTTAAAGAATACAAACGCTTTGTGATTAACTTCTTGCCCACATAAATCATAGGCGATTAATCCAAATATCATTAACGTTGAAGTCATACTTAAACTGTCACAGATGATGACTGTGTTTCATTATTTCTTTTGAAATCAGTGAAAAACACACAACACAATCTTCATTCAGAGGCAATCAAGGAAGAAGACTAAACTGTTAATGGCCAGTTTTGAGCCAAAATGAAATGCAAAGATGTAAATTTCCATAGTGGTTCAAAATGTATGCGATGATAATCAGTAATACACAAATTACCAACTTGATAAACTGTGACATAGTAATAGCAATGAGATTATCGTGCCAGTTAGAAGCAAATCTATATTCTGCTTCTAGACACACAGAGCTGCTGGTTAAGGCTGAGAAAAGAGAACACATGAATATTTCTGTAGCCAGAGTCAGTCCCACAAATAACCAAATGGTTACATATAGAAGGATCTTAGGGAAAAAATAATCATAGAATAAGTGAGGGGTGTTACAACAGTTTCAAAAAATTAGTGTTTATTCTTTCTTTATCTTGGTAGACTAATCTATGTGTTTCAGAAAAAAAAAAAAGAAATAAATCATTGTCTTCCATATCTCTTCTCGCTTGTGCTACTTCTGTACATACGTACACGTTTACTTGTGCTACCTATGTACCTTCGTATTCCAGTGCTGAGAAAGCTGAGATGCTGTCATGGGTTCAGCAGTAGCAGTCATTTTTTCTCCTTCTTAGTGGCTGGTGCAGCACTGTGTTTCTAACTT
>WYDI02009006.1:0-44383 GCA_009867235.2 Psittacus erithacus | reverse complement strand
ATGTGCCTTAGCATGCCTTCCAGGAGAATCTGCTCCAGGATTTTGCCAGGCACAGAGGTGAGACTGACTGCTCTGTAGTTCCCTGGGTCATCCATTTTCCCTTTCTTGGAAATGGGGGTTACATTTCCCTTTTTCCAGTCATCGGGGACTTCACCTGACTGCCATGATTTCTCAAATGTGATGGACAGTGGCTTAGCAACTTCATTCGCCAGCTCCTTCAGGGCCCACAGATGGATTTCATCCGTTCCCATGGACTTGTGCATGTTCGGGTTCTTAAGATGGTCATGAACCAGATCCTTTCCTACAGTGGGCCTGGGGTCTTCATTCTCACAATCCCTGCATCTGCCTTCCATGACTTGGGTGGTGTAGTCAGAGCATTTGCCAGTGAAGACCAAGGCAAAGAACTCATTAAGAACCTCAGCCTTCTCCAAATCCAGGGTAGCCAGTTCTCCTTATAGCTTCTGGAGATGGCCCATGTTGTCCCTAGTCTGTCTTTTATTTGCAATGTACCTATTGAATCCCTTCCTGTTATCTTTTACGTCCCTAGCCAAGTTTAATTCTAACTGACCTTAGCTTTCCTAAGCTGGTCCCTAGCTTCCTGGACAACATCCCTGTATTCTTCCCAGGCCGCCTGTCCTTGCTTCCACCTCTTATAAGCCTCTTTTTCCCTTTGAAAACAAGGACAGAAGACTCCAATGGGAAACACAGAGAAAGTTCCTCACAGATTTCACAGTTAATTCCAAATAAGAGGTTGTTTTTCTAAAGCTTGCTGATTGCTGAGCCAAGCCATCTCCTGCAGAGATCCCTTAGGAACAGGATTTCTGCATGTGCCTACGTAACATAACTACACAGATCCATAGCTACGTATCATCTGAGTAACAGTTTTCTACTGGGTGCACTTATAAATAATCCTGATGGTGAAACTGGCTTTTTATAAGGATCACAAACACTACCACTCACCCAAAGAAGTCTGCCTGGTCGGATGTGCCATACAGAGAGGGGGAAAGCATCAGTTCGGGATATTCAGTCTCCTTAGTTCTCAGTGTCCCAAGCCCCATCGCAGCCATCACAAAGAGGACTGGGAGGATGACCTGAGCAACGAAGCCTCTGACATCCCGCCGGGTATGATGGAATCTCTTAATGAACAATGCTGATGTCTTCTTAAGCAGCAATGGCAAACCCTGCAGGCTTTTGGATCTAATCAGGAGTTGATCTGGGTATGAAAGAAGAAAGTGTTTTGTCATGAATCAGTATTCGTGAAATGCAGGGAGTTGATGGTTATAGTACCCTGGGAGTACATTCAGCTTCCTGCACTCCATTACAGATAGCACATCAAAATTGCTAAGCTGGAACATACACAATGGTCAGGATTGGGACAGGACTTAGATTTTGGCTCATGAGATCATGTAACATCGTTGGTTTTGCTTCATTTCAAATGGGTACATGTAGTGAATTCATACTGAGTTCATACTGCAAGAAGAACGCTGGTACTCAGATGCAACAAGTTGTCTACATCCTGCTTACCCAGCTGCAACTTACAGGAAAAACTTATTATTCTCCTATATTTGCAAACTGAAAATTGTCATCATTTAGAAAGCAGGTCCTTAGATAAGTCAATAAAAGAATTAATCATAAAATAAGAAAACAAGGCACATAAACCAGTTGATCTTTTGCATGTAAGGGTTGTGGTACACTAAAAGCAAAGCCTAATCCTGTGCAACCTATATTTCTTAATGAAATATTAACCTATACAATACAATACAAAGCATATCTTTTTCAGTGCTTTTATTAGGGGTGACACTTCTCTACGCATATGAGTTACTGTTTACAGTAACATATACAGGGCAGGCCAGCTTTAAGAAGTGAGTACAAAAATACTTCTGCACTGTCCCTTGGATGCCTTCCTAATGGTATATTTCTATGTACAAAAAACGTTCCTGCTCTGAGAAAGTATTTCAACTAGGTATTTACGTATTTTGGAGCTGTGCCACCTTCTGCAGCTCTCAGCCCCTTAAAGATACTGGTTTGATTCTCTTCTGACCATGAATTTATCCCACTGCTAGTCCTTTGAGCTGTTTTACCATACTGCAATGGCTGGGACACAGCAAAAAGCAGCAAAGGAGGATACCCAGCTCAGAGCTGTGCTGCTTTTGCAACAGGCTAAGGGGTTTACACAGAGCTTCTCTCCAACTCCTCTAGTTATGTAGAAATAATCCTTCACATCAATTACAGCAATTACTTTCAGAGGTATACATTTGCTCTTTCACCCACACACTGTATTTGATTAGATTAAAACCTAGCTCAGTTTAAAGGAAAGTTGATGCAAACAAAACCCCTCTGTAATTTATTCTGTGATTCAGACTATTTCGAATGAGTGGATCTAAACAATTGTTGAGTGCTGTACTTCTAATGATTTATTTGCTCTGTGATTCCTTGGTTGGGGGAAATGTAGTTTTCAACAAAGAAAGAACGTGGGGAGCTCAAATCAGTCCATCTGTCATTGTTTGCATCTGCAACCAATCTGGAATAAAACCTGGACATAATTTAGTACCATCTCTTTCCGTGAAGGTATCCGTGCTCATAGACATCTCATCACTGCCAATCTGACCACTGGCTCCAGGCAGCTGTTGGGGCCGTGCAGCATCTTCTTTCTGGTCCTTCACTAGCTCTTTTGTCAGATTGAGAAACACCTACGGAGCAAGAAAATAGGAAGGAAAATTGGTCCAAATGACTCCATTTACCAAAATAATAATCAGAATCCACTCTTCCACTTTGTAGCTGCAGTTGGTGCAACAGTTGTGAATTACACTCCTTTTTCTGTTCCCTTTGTGCTCTGTGAGGGAAATTCACTTTTGTCAGTATAAAATTGTTGTTGTGCAACTCCTTGTCACCTCCTGCTGCAGCAGAGGAAACAAATTTAGCAGCTGCCTTGGACTTACCTTGTGCTAGTTCCACCTACTACGTGACTACTCAGCAGGTATAAACGAAGCTGCATTTCAGCTCAGGGCCTATATAACTCTGCACCCTCCGCACTCACACAGTGAGCAGCACACAGACTGCTCTCCCTGCATGGCACCAGTGAGGAAACAAGGAGGGCTGTTTCCAGGGGTATTTTCCCCTCTAGCTTCTGACAGTGCTGCCTTCCTCCATGCTGGGAATGTGCAGAGTTGTGCCATCCAAGCTGCACATGCTGTATAACTCATTCTTGATGCCTTCAGAAAACACCTTAAAAGCAAACAAGAATTTCTGAGCAGAAAGGTAACAATGTCCCACCCTCCTTTCTGCAAGACAAAGGCTGTCACTGCTATCATTTACTTTCTGTTTCTGATGCAACTAAGTGTGTTTATTTGACCAGAGATTTCCCATGAGCAGAAAGGTGCCTCTGGTACTCCAAGATGCAGCAGGTGATTCATTTCTCCAATACAGCATCCATGCTGAAGTTTATTATTTAGATGAACTCCCTCCCTGTTGACTGCATCTGCAGCAAACCCAGATTCACAGAGACAAAGAGAATAGTTCAAAGAGAAACATATCAGTGCCCTCTCTCCTTAGTTTAACTACAGTACCTCGTTTTCTAGATAAAATGCCCAAAAAACTGTTAGCAAGTTGAGACAGTGCTACACTTTGTGCATTATTATACATATAGATTTATGAATACATCTACACACTCATATGTTTCTAAGTGTAACAGTGAACAACCGAACCACTTCTTCCCCTGCTGGCAACTCTCACATCCAAAACATGCCACCATCTAGCCCAGCAAGCAGAGCTACACAATGCTGTGAAGTTAATCGCCATAACATTTCATTAAATCAAGTGGATCCTGAGCTCATACCTCTTCCACAGTTGTGTTTGAAATCCCATAGCAACCAAGGTGGAGATCACTCAAGCTGGTATCAAGGGCTCTGAGAAGTGCCTGGTAGGCCCCTGAGACTGTAGACTTGAAAGGGGGAAGCACATACACGAGCTCTCCACCAATATCCTCCTTGAGATAGGCCTCCGGGAGGTGGGACTGGATCAAGGAGGTCACTGCTGTGGTGTCACACTCCTCTACCATGTTCTGAAAAAGGAGGAAAACACTGTGTTCACCAAGAGAGCTGCGAGGTCAAGCTTCCTGCTGCAGGATTTAGCCCAAATGCTGTCCTAGAGCATAATCCACAGGTGGTCTCAGTTCAGGTATGCAGCATTTCAAGGTAAATATCAAAAGGAAATGAAAGTGGGTTTCCAGCCCTTGAAGAGGAAGGTGTGGCTCTGTGCCTGCCTTGGTCCAGCCAAGACCTTGCTGGGCTCCCTCTGTCTATAGAGATACTGGGATTGGGTTGAATCAACCGCTTTGCACCAGCTACAGAAGAAGCTGATACCTGAACTTGGCTGCCAGCACAGAGTCTTTTCCCATGAAAAACATGGCTTGCACATGGATCTTTTTTCATTTTCTCTATCTATACTGCCAGCAATTTGGAAGAGGGGCTGATCTCTTACGGTATCTGTGCATTATTCTGTGTGCTGGGACTACCAACAGCACTGTAATAAATGCTATATGAAGAGCAGATTTTCCCCTCCTTGCAAGCAGAACATTTTTCCTCAGGCCAGATGCTATAGATGGGCTCTTCCCATCTGCTTTCTTTCTCTGAACTTCAGAATTCATGCTCTGCACCCAGCCTTGCTTTTAACCCTCAGGAACTTCTTTTTCAACAAATCAGAGCACTGATATTCCTGTTTTCCAAGTGCCACAGGGGCTGGTCCAGTGGTCCTGCTGGAGAGCCTCCCTCTGCTTTGAGGGAAGTGGGGGAAACACACGTTCTCTCCCGAAGAAGCAGAAGCATGCTCACATCCAGATCCTCAATAGTTCTTTGGTATCCTACTGTCCTTGGATCTGTCACTCAGCTCCTGTCAATATGTGCCTGCGCCCCTGAACAAGCCTTGATGGCTCCCCTCAGAGACAATGCTGCTGACAGCCCTAGCTCAGCTTCATGCAGGCTTGCAAACAGAAGAGTCTGCCTCTGTCTCCCAGCAGTGTGTGCTGCAATGACTACACTCATGGGACACAAAAGGGAGCTAAGGCCCAGTGGGAAAAGGAAGGTAAAGAGGACTGCATTGTGCACATGTGATACAGGAGGCTCAAGTTCAGACCTCTGCCTTGTCTATCAGAACTGCAAGGCTTTGTGTAAAGGGGCTGAACATTGATGTGTTTTGGGGAACAATCCATACAGGCTGCTTTTCTGAAGGAAAGTGTGCAAATTCTAGCAAGGGACAAGCAGAGCAAGCTGGAGTAGAGTGCACTGTAACCCAAGTACCAGTGTTTGAAGCATATGGAAAATGATCTTACTGGCAGCCCAAGGAAACAGCACAGCGTATTTTTGAACCTGTGTGGCCAAAACAAAGGGCTTCAGATATTCCAGTTTTATCCAGGCATAAAGCAATTACATAAAGAAGTTATTCCACAAAAGGGAAATTGTACTGGAACAACCATTCCACTGCAGACACCTAACACTGAGATGAACCTTTTGCAGCATGTTTCATTTCTGTGGGGCACTGTGACATGTTTCCTTCTTTCCTGTCATACAACTGATTGTTTCCCACCCAAGACACTAAAAATTTAGGACCAGCTCGGACACAAACCTTCTTTTTTGTGAGTGTCAGGTGATATCCATCACCAAACATTTCCTTGAGGTAGAATGGTGAACCACAGCATCTGAGCCCTCCATGCTCTAGGAAGGCAATTCGGTCACTCAGAACTTCTGCTTCGTCCAAGTGATGTGTTGAGAGAATGATGGTTCGGCCTGGAAAACACAAAGCTGATGTCAGCCACCACAAACACATGTGATTACATTAGTCTGATTGAGGGGATAGGGAGTATTAGGCGGAATTGACTGGGCTTTTTTCTAATTAGTAGTGAAACTGAATGAAAGGCAACATTAGAGAGAAGCTGGAAGTTACTGTATTGTACATGGTGTATTATAGTAAAGTTACTTTTCACATGCCATTCTGAATTTACAGAAACCAAGCAGGACGCTCGCAGAAAGTCTGCAAAATCCCAGTCTCCCAGAATTTGTTCTCTGTGTTCTCCAAACCCCACAGTCCAAAGCCACTGATATCATATATGCAAAAGTGACAGGAATCACCTTTGCCCCTAGACAGCACCTTGTCTCATAATGATACCTTTTTTATTCTTGGAGATAATTTCCCAAATACTTCTCCGAGAGCATGGATCCACTCCTGTGGTCGGTTCATCCAGTATCACCACCCTTGATCCACCCAGGAGAGCAATAGCTATAGACAACTTCCTCTTCATCCCCCCAGACAGGGAGCCAGCTAGCTTGTGACGATGGCTGTACAGACCAGTCTCCTTCAAAGTCCTTTGAAACAAAGAAAAAATACCCCCCAAAGGTTGTCCTTCAGGCATCTTTTAAAAGCAGGGGATGTGAAAATACCCAAACCCCTCCCATAACTGCAAATGAAAAACTGCTCAAGTATGGAGCGTTCTCCTGAATGGTCACAGTGCAGGGAGATGATTCACCCTGTAAGCTCAGTCACTGGGACTTTTATCTAAAACATATTTTTTTTAGGATGTTTTCAAAGTTTCCATCTGACAAGTCAAGGTTAAAGGCTCAACCTCATCATCTGAGAACACCAAGATCCAAACTCCCTGGGATGTTCTGGCTGCTTCACTTCTTCACAAAACCAATAAAATCGACATCATCTTTCTGACTGGTTGATTAAACCTCTTTCTGGGGAAAACTGTAAAGCAGCAAGGACTAGACCCTTAGGCCTATAAATGCATCTCCAAAGAATAGCCAAAGAAGCCTGCAAACCCCCTGGAGAAGAGATGTTGTTTTCTTGCAGCCACAGATATCTATATATTCCTCTAGGCAGACCAAGGAATTATTTGAACTCTATGCTGGATCTGCAACACTTCAACATTCATTTGAGCTTTGCAGTGGTGATGGCACTACGACACAATAATTCTGACAGCCTATTTTTATACCTCTTCACTTCTTGGTACAGCTCCTGTTTACTCCAGTGAGGGACTTTGATGTACCCATAGAGCAGCAGGTGTTCCTTTGTGGTGAGGTAGTTAAACAGCACGTTGTGCTGCATGCACACTCCCATATTCTTCCTGATAACTTCCTGGTCAGTCCTGATGTCTTTGCCGTACACAAAGATAGTACCTGATGATGTGGGGAACAATCCAGTCAAAATAGATCTGAAAGGGAAAACATAAATGGAAAAGGAAGTCAGAAAAAAGAGAAAGCCTTATTTAAGTTTTTCACATGATCCTGTATCTATCATCACGTTCAATGTTTTCTTACATTATCATCACACTTCTTCCAGCCAAGGAACCATTGATCACTGCTTCTTCTGCTGCCTGACCATGTGCTTGTCCATGTCTGACCGCTGCACTTGTCAGAGCAGTGGTCAGTTAACATCAAAGGACACCCTTGTATCCCTCATGGGAATGCAAGGGCAAGTACCAGGCTCACACATTGAACTCTGGCTACTTTTCATATGTACTTTTATCTTCTTCAGCTTTCCTCTCCCTAAGATCACTGCATATTCCATGCATCAATACTCGTGAATGCCCTTAACTTCCAATTTAATCACTTGTTCCAGAGTTCAAGGATTCCAAGTTGAGAGAAATGCAACACAATAAAGAATCACAACTAGTTTATTAATACAGGGAAAATATAGAGGTAACGAAAGATACAGTAAAGGATATTTCTGATGTTTGGTTATCTTACCAGCCCCAAAGACCATGTAATGGCGATCAGGAAACCAGCTCCGAGAAACATCATTGCAGTGCGAGGAGGCAGGCTCAGCCTTAGCGGGCATCACCGCAGAGGCAACGCTGACCTGGGTGGTATGAGGTTCTGCCTCCTCACATCGCCTGAGGCTTGAGCTTTTATACTAGTAAAAATGCACACTCATTCCGATGTAGGGGATCAGCCTACTTTGGAAAAAGTGGCCAGCAATACCTAGAAAGGTCTCCCAGGGTCAGGACTTTTCTGGGGATCAGCCAAAGTGGGACTTTTCAGGGAGGAGCCACCACAAACAGTGTTCTTCTATTTTATTGTGTTTCACCATGGGCCATTATCTGGTGTCACTGACACATCACTGGACATTCATACAATGTAGTTAATCTCCATTCTTTGAGGTTTGTCTGCAGCATCCAGACAGCCTCATATTGCTAACCACAACAGAGACTGAAACCCACATCTTCATCTTACTGATCACATCAGAGCATGGATGTCTGTAAGATTCCACTGCCATTATTAACAAGAAATAGGAGAGGACTTCCAGACAAGACACCTCACAGTGGGCAGTGCTTTAATCTAGTTCAAGCAAGTTACCTACCTAGCAATAACCGACAGACCTGAGTCAAATAGATCCTCTGCTCAGAATAACTACTTGCATATTATAGGTAATTTTTGGTGCAGTCCTGCAGGGACTAAAGGGAAAAGATACGTCTCAGATTGCTCTTCATCTTCTCAGGGTTTCTTTGTCTCCTGGGACTTTTAACCATCATTAAAAAGGGAAGAAGTAACTTGTGACCTTACTCAGGATTCAAAGCCTGCACTAAGTTTCAAGAAGATATTATACTTTTCTGCATATCACCTTTGCCTACACTTTGCAAGCAGGATACAAGATGAATTGATAACAAGCTGAAATGAAGCACACATCTGTCTTACTGGGTTTGGCTCTTCTGGGGCTTCGATTTATCAGCTTAATGTTGCTTTCAGAGTGATGCACATAAATATCACTGGAGAAATCAAGTTCTACATGTCTGTTTTAGTGCTGTTATCTAGCAACACAAATAATAATTTATAAATGGCAAGGCTGGAAGGGCTGAAAGGCCAATGTATTAACCCATTGCCATTCCAGCCCAGCCAGTGCGTGAGTTTGTACAGCTCAAGTATATCTTTATTAAGCTTTCTTGCCAATATCGCTTCTGCTTTGGTGTGTTCACAAGCTACCCACAACTTTCAGAAAAGCCTAACCCCAGGCACAAAAGTGCAATGGAACAAAACGCTAGAACAGTTGCTGTGCTGCGCATTACAGGTTCCTACCAGATTAAAAAGCATGTTCCTAAGCAGAAAAGAACCTTTAATTCTAATTGATGAAGGGACTGCTGAGGTCATCCATAAGTAAGATAGAACTACAGAGAGATTTGGCCTAAAAAAGTCTCTTTTTCAGTCTCCTAACACTGCTCAAGCCCCACTTTCTCACCAACTGGGTGAACAAGAGTTCACCCAGCCATGCCCCACAGTATAAAAAGCCCCAGCTTTAAAGGATACTCACATGGTTGTAGTTTTCCCAGCTCCATTGTGTCCCAGCAGGGAAGTGATATTCCCTTCATAGAAGTTGAGGCTGAGATTATCCACTGCAGCTTTGGATCCATAAACCTTCGTTATACCACAGAGAGAGACTCCCAAGGCAAGATCAGTGGGCTCTGGTTCCACATGAGGAGGGGATGCACCTTTGACACACCAAAGGGAATGGTCAGACGACAGTTACTGCACTGCAGCAGGTATTTGTGCTACTTCTTTTCATCTCAGAGACAAGCAGGGCTTTTAAAACCAAAATAGAGCAAAAGTAGGTGCCTTTCAGCTAGGAATGCAGAGAACATTTCACAGGATCTGTATCATTTTGAGCTCCCTAGGATTTCTCCTTTCTACCTCTGCAGCTTCTAATAACTCCTGACAATAGACATTTATCACTTTTGAAAAGGTCTCATGTTCAGATGTTTCAGAGCACCTAACTAAGTTTATACGAAGCAAGCACAGAAAATTAGAGGACATACAGCAAAACTACTGAGTTATTTTCAGTTAGATAGAATCAGGAAGCTTTTATGTGTGATCTCACAATATTTTACAGGCTAAATATTTAAAGAGATGAACAAAGAAGCACATATCCCTTTTGTCAAAACGTCTATTTGCTAGCACAAACAAAAGTGTATGACTGAGATATATGCCTGAGATACATGCATCTAAGGTAACTGCTTTACTACAACACACACAAATATGCATGTGAAAATCAGCATGGATTTCCAAACCAAACAGGAAGAACAAACATAAATTAAAAGCCAAATGTCCATTCATGTAAGGAACAGCTTCCAGTTTTTCCTGTGCTACCAAATAAGGATCAATAAAGGAATGAGTTTTCTGAGTATGGTGACCTTTTATAAATTTGGCTTCATTTACCTAAAATATGTGTTAGTATCACTACCCCATCTAGCATTCACATACATATCTTATTGTTGAGTGTGGCTTCTTTCCTTAGCATCAGCTTGGTTAAGAGAAGGCCTCTTTGTTTCTCATTCCAGAAGGGGAGGTAACTGTTGTATTCAATCCAGTAAGATGGAAGCAATGGGAAATACCAGGGAGCAGCCATGCCATATCTACCTGCAAGAAGAGGAATCTCATTCATGTATCTGTTTCCCAGGAAGTGCCACTATCAGGGTGCACTCAAAATAGCAAAAAGAAACTCCTCAGACATCTCTCCCCTCTTGATCTGCTCATGTACTACTGATACTTGGTAGAGAATTTACTACTGATACTTGGTAGAGAATTTGCCTGATTGACACAATAGGAAGCATTCGCTAATTTGTTATTCTGAGTAACTTAATATCTGGAGAGCAGGAGTACTTTACATTTTCCACTGGGTAGATTTCTGTATGCCAGTAGACTGCTTCATTAGGTCGGGAAGAAAAGCAGAAGACAAATGTACTGGCTCTTGCCCAAGGCAGGAATTACTTTTTGAAATCAAATGATATAAGTTACACAACACAAAATCACTCAACTGACAAATGCAGGCTAACATGTTCTGTTCTCATTTTCACCCACCAGACTGCAAACACATCCTCCCATGTCCTTGGCTTCAGATTTTTCTGGAGACCCACCTACTTGTATGATAAGCAGAGGAGCCCAAATTCTCCCTTGCTTTGTCTCAGTTTCATTTAATACTGTCAGTCAGACATCCACAAAGTCATACTCCCTTTGATCTAGAAATAGGGGTATCCTGTGCATGCGGGCTGTCATACTGCCTGAACCATGGAATCAGCCAGTGTTGTCTTCATTGTTTTTCAAGAGATGGCACAGTACCAGCCTCAATGTTTTGTATCCTTACCTGGGAAAACGTTCCTTATATACCATCCCAGGATGAAGTAAATGAAAGAGTCTATCAGAATGAGCCAGCACATCCAGCCAAAGGAAGTGTTGTCTCCAATCATTGGGGACTTATACATGTTGTCCCACTGCAGACCTGCAAATAGGAATTCAGATACACACACAGGCTCCATATTAGTTAATGAAATGTCACAACCATGGGAGTCAAAGCCTAGTTTTGTCTATAATAAACATACCTATGCCCTGTGCCTCATATCGAGCAATGTATTGGCTGGCATAACTGAAAGCAGTTGGAGACAACAGACTCTGTAGAATAAACAAAATTGAAAACAAAGAACTGATGAATTAACCTCAAAGAGAGAATAAGTCAGTCAACAATCAGGTACCTCATTAGCTTGGTCCAGTAGCCAGAAAAATGAGCAATTTCCTCGCCCCCCACCCCTCCCACCCCAACAGTCACAAAAAGCACTGGACCAGGCTTATGATGGGCATTACTTCTGGTACTGGGCTGTACTGTCTCCTCAGATCCTGCCTTTCTTTTGCTTCACACCCAGGACCCAGCTTCCTGCCTCATACAAGCCTTTATTTTAGGCTTTTGAAATACAGCAGTGCTTGAGAATTACCTGCCATGTGGTTAATAGTTTTACCACTAACACCAGCACTAATAATTGTTCTTTCCTGAATTGGGTGACTCAAAACAAGCCTGGCTTCTGGAACCTACTGCCTAACCATTTCTACCTTTGGTAAGAAACAACACTTTACATCTATTTCCATAGGTAGGAATTTGAGATACATGAAACTAAAGGATGAGCAGAGCCAGCAATGAGCAGAGCCAGACCACCTTCACAGCCTAAACTCCTTACTGAGACAGCCTTGTTTTTCATGTTGGTTGAAAGTAACCCATTTTGGTTTGCAATTTGTAAGGGTGAGATACATAGCTCAGACTACTCTTCAGCTGTCAGGTAGGAACTCTCTGAATTTCAGTCATGGGACACAACTAATCCCAGGTGTCCCTCAGACAGGTCGTGGCCAACTCTCCTGTCATACCTGTCAACATTCACTGATGGAATTTAGAAAGACACCCAACCATGACAATTTGTGACACTAGCTATAATAAGAGCTGAAGTTTATTGAAGGTGAGTGTCTGCTTGCACATACATGGTCCCTGTTACTGAAAAGCAGAGCTTACCAGCAGGCTCTTCACAGAGAAGCTCAAATGATTCTCAATGACAAGAAGGACGATGAAAGGGAAGAAGGTGAGGATGTATACGAGACTGCCCACCAAGGCTGCGATATTGGTGTTATTGAAGAACACACTGATGAAGTAGCTCATTGCTATGATGGACAGGCTGTAGTCCATAAGGTACAGGAACAGGAGCGCTGTGCTCGTTTTGGGAAGGATGTCACCCACTTTTAGAACAATGATGAGGAAGGTGACAGTAATTAGAAGGAAGATGGCACACTCTATGAACCAGGCGATGAAATGGCTGCTGGCATTAACACCCATCATTTTCATGTACTACAGAAAGAAAGGTGAAAAAAAGAATCACAAATGACAAGTGTTCATTAAGAGATCTTTCTGCTGATGTTGAACTGCTGGGGTTTTTTCAGTTTCTAGACAAACCATCAACCAAACCATGCACTTTCATACTCAACTGCATGTTGATAACCAAGGAGAAACCACACACTCACATTTCCACAGTGCCCTAGGTTTGCAAAGCAGTCTATTGCTGAAGAACACTACAGACTGGATCTGCAAGTATGAAGCACTGCAGCTCACAAGCTCCAGAGCAACTTCTGGCTTTAGATTTGTAACTTTTCTAAAACATTTTGGTTATTCTTTAAAATAATGCTAATTGGTCCAGTGGCTTGAGCATAAAAGCTCTTAAATACCTTTGAAACCAATCCATTTCTTACACAACTCCAAGACAACACACAATAGGTAAACTACCATGGTTATAAGCAAGCAAATTTGTTTTGGTTTAAGGAAGCTAATTTATACTAGCTGATGACCAAGTACATAAGACTTGTATAAAACTGTCAATTTGTATTGATAAATCCAAAAGAAACTACAGGTGCTGGTGGCTTCCTGTAGATTATTACACACCTAAAATATTACTGACATCCTGGTTCTTAGAGACAGTGAAACTGGGTTCCTTAAATTAACGGGGCTGTCAGCTAGCCACTGGGGTTCACTCATTTGCAATCTTACCACAGTTCATAGACTGCCCTTTACTGGAAACGATTTTGGTGAATCAGTATTTGTCTTCATGGTACTGGATAAAAATCCAAATCCACTCGAGCTTCTGTTGCTTGCTGAAGCTTAGTTTTACAGAAGTTCTTTGCTGCTCATCTCTGACGGTGTTTGCACCAAAAACCTGAGTTAATTTAACAAATTCCCTAGGTCTCAATGTCATTTCTTTTCCAATAGGCAAGCTGGATGAAAAACTTCATTTCAGAGGAGCTGATGTAATATGTAACACCTTCTGAAATATTAAGTATAATAATTTCAAGGATAGGAAACAAGTCACTTTTCATGTCTTTGTCCCCGGTAGGTACAACTCAAAGGCAATTTTTAGAGAGCTTAAAATCTTCAGAAAACTTTGTGGAGCCCCCATGTTTCCAGCGTTCAGAACTGCAAAGCAATATTCTCCCCATTTCAAGGGCAAACTCCCTGCATTTCTATTGTTTTGAGCTTGGTTACAAAGTCAGAATTCAAACACTGCAGGTCAAACAACAGGTATTTGGAATATTATTTCCTTAATGCTTGTTTTGCTCCATTTAATATTGCACAGGAGACATACTACCCACTAATAAGGAAAATCTGTTTATAATTCTGCACGCCCCAGAAGGTTTCACCGTACCTCATAAAGCCTCAGATCTTTCTCTTGAACAAGTGTTTTAACAAAATCAGCTATAAACAGCACCCAGGCAGCCATCAGAGCAAATGGAAGAGAGTAGGTCACGCTGGTTAAGAACCTGTAAAAGGCAAATGCAGGCTCCAGCTGAATACAAAATGTTCTGGGGATTAAGGCTTTATACAGAATATATTTGTCAGAATAATACTTTGGCACAGAAAAAGACATGCTTATGTTTCAAAATGGGGAGTATAATTAATAATTACAAAAATGGCTATTTTGCCCTTGCATTGGATTTGCCATTCACAAAACTCCTGACTGTTCAAATTCTTTTTTCTTTGTTTTAAATCACAGAGGGATTTCCAGATGCATTGTAGAAGTTTTGCTCAGCAGCACCACGAGCAGGAACCACCACCATCAGTGGCATCTCCCGGCTCCCTGATGGGGTGCATTCCAGTTGGAAAGAGCAGCCAGCCATAATTCCCAGTTCTGTTAGCAGATATAATGGCTGAATGTTGTTATCAGGCCATATTTCCTAGTCCTGGAATTTGGATACAGGTGCTTTCCCTCACAGTGTCTGTCCTATCACCCCACAGGACAGGTATTAGGGATCCAGGCCTACAGTATGGCTTCACAATTCTTGGCTCCTCATTTGAGTTAAAACCTTCTTCCCTGTGCCAAATGCGCACAGAAAAAAGACAACGGTGGCCAACAGTAAATTTCTCCTTTTGTGATGGAAAGCAAGTTTTTATAAGCAGGATATTCACTTCACTGTATCTACAGGGCTTACGCTTTCCTCCCTCATTTCTAAACCCGGCTTATATAAAAATAATCAGTGTTACTCCTGGGAACAGTTTAATATACAACAATCACAGTGAGAAAATTATATGATTATATTTGGTTTTTAATTTCTTTTTACCTATAAAGCTGAAAATCTCCCATAAACCAGAGCTTTTGGAAATGCTTCTACGCAACTGAAGCCATATTGACAAAGAACAACAAAGAGTAATCCTTTGTTGTTTGTCGTCTTTTTGGCTGCCATCTTATACAGGCTACTAAAAATTCAGCATTTCCCAACATCTTCTCTTTACTGGTGTATATATATTCCCTTTTTTTCCCTACAGGATGGTAACTATGGAATAACAATCAATAAACAGTCACTTTATGACTTCTACTGGATGCAAATCCAAAGCCTTTAGCTATTTTAATAATTGTCAAACTTGTGTCCCTCTGAACCTGGGGTGGGGAGGGAAACATGAAGGCAGGCATTTTTCTCAGCAGCCCAAGAACAAGAAAAGGAGCAGATAAGCACTGTAGTAAATGCCTCCAGCAGACAGTTAATCACTGTCCAAAACTATCTCACAGCAATAATCCACATATTTGCTGCAAGAAGTTGACACTTTGTCTGAATGCTTACTGCCTGCGTACTTGCAGGTACTTTGCTCTTGAGAAGAGGTTACAGGTCCCCAGCTCTCTTAAGTGACAGGCTGACACAGGAGATTAATGGATCTGCTCTAGCTCCTATAGCTCCCAGATAATCTTTTAGCCCTTGCAGTAGATACACAGGCTTTTCAATAGGAAAAGCTCCAAGGTCTGACCTGTACCTTAGGTCCAAATGAGACACTCATGTCGGGGTGGAGTGACTGTCCAACCTACCAATACTATTTGCTGAAGATTCTTCAGTGCTTTCTGATGGACACTGAAATCCCTTCCCTGGGTGCTTTCCACTCAGTTTGGCCACCACCTGCTGCCAATGTAATAACTCTGAGGAAGTAGTCCTGCCAGCTTTCCAACATAGACCAAAACTGCATTGCTAGAGGGGCAGGTCCTCAGCTGTGAGAGATTCGCTTCTCTCTGTTGCATTTGGCAGAGATGCAGTTTATACTGGCTGCAGATCTGGCTAAAGATGAATGGAAAGGAAAATGACCTAAAACCTTTCGTTCTGTTTCACAGATTAAAACTTACTCTGGCCCACACAATGATAATGCTGCACTACTCTGTGTAACAGGCTGTTAACCTGGCAACTCAGCACATCAAAAGATTCTCTGTCCTCCCTCATTATAGCAGAGATGAATGGTGCAATTTTATCTTCCCTCTTGAGGCATCTGAGAGGCACCTGTATTGAGAACTATTCACTATACACTAATCATTAGCTAGAATCACTGGAATGAATAACAAATGTCACAGCTGGATAGCAATCTCCATGAACAAAGCACATAAACCTAGTGACTCTTTTTTGCCCAATAAATACATTTTCTAAGTTCTGCTGCATTGTCAGCATGCAAACACATGCAGAACAAGCCAATACTTCATATTTAACCCAAGTCCTGCCAACCCAAGTCGCAGTTCCACCATGTGTAGTCAAATAGGGTCAGCAAATTTTACCTGCTGTAAAACCTGTAGTTACCATGACAATTCAGGTACATATGGAGCGCTGAAAACAAAACATAGGCAAACTAAATACAGACCATTTATACTAGAGTCCAAACTTTCCTCTTTTGTTCAGATCCTTGGGAAAACAACAACAACAACAAAAAAGCCAAAAGAACAAAACACAAAATGAAATTATTTCTATGCCATGTGAACATGGTATTAAGGAGATCAGTACAGCTGGTGACCTCCACCAGTCAGACCTGATGAGCTTAGACAAAGCACGAAAACAAAAGGCACACAAACTTACATATCCTTATTGTAGCAGGGGTAAGGCATGGCCTGGACTTGAACAGCTATTTCCTCTGGCTTCTTGCCAGTCTGTAATTCAATGATGGCTCTTTCAATGCTGTCCTGGATATAAATAAATGCCCGGCTGTAAATCTGGCTCTGGGAGGTGGAATTGTGAGGACCCACTGTCCAGATGCGCTCCCTGATTCTGTTGGTGGTTTGTGTGATCCTGCTGCTCATTCGGATAGTGTAGTTGAGCACAGGAGGTAGGGCCAAGTCCCCATAAACTGAATGTCCAGGGCTGCTATGGCTTGAAGGCAGCTTGAAAATTATACCTTGGAACAGAAAGGGAAAAGGCTTTCCTTCAGAGCTGACACCACAGGAGCAGTACACAGGGATACATAGAAACTCCTCATTTTTCTATGTCTTTTCTATGATACAGTCCATCATTTCATTGCTTTGCTGCACAAATAATGCTTAGATCGGTAGACTGCTTATCAAGTGTCTAGAAGTGGAAACGATACATCACTGCAGCTACTCATACTTCCAAATGTGACCAGTGATTCTGGGTGTGAAATACACCTCCAGAGCTTTTAAGCATTTCCCCACTGAACATTCAAAAACCAAAGGTTCTCAGAATAACCGGCTATATTTGGAAAAACCTTGCTGTTAACATGGACTGCCAGATACCTGATAGGTATGTCAGCACATGCACTTGTGAACGTGCCCAAAAATACTGTATCAATAGAGGTCATGCAGTGATGCTGTGACATAAAAACCTATACACACATTTTTGTGCCCACACAAAGTCCTGCAAAGCTGAGATGTCCATATAGAAGACGTCAATATAGCAGCTTTGCAGGTTCCTGTTGGGAACTGGCATGCTGTAGATACAGTTTGACAGACAGGACTTTTTTCCTTTTAAATGTTTGCTTAAATAAAGGCAACAGAAGTTTTTCCCTACAGAATGTTTTTCCTGAGTATTCCATGTATAAAGCATATGATGGAATGGAGGACAATCATGGAAGAAAACAGCTTTCATGGGAATAGACAAGTATTATCAGGGTGTGAAGGCACAAGAAAAGAAAAGGTTTCTATCTACTATCAGTTATGAGATATAAACCCAAACAGGTCACAGACTTATAAGTAAATCCTAATTGAGGAGAAATTTGGCATTCTTTAAAAGTTGAGCACATTTGTGTCACTATATCAAATTAATGTAAGTTAATATAAATTAATATAAGTTCATATTCTCTGATCTGAAGCTGCAATCTGATCCCGCAAATATGAACAATGTGACTGAGAAGACCCAATCTAATATTGCAGTGTTTGGCTGGAACATCTCAACAGTTTTATGACCTTCTGATAAATTGAACTGTCTCATATTTGGACTTGATGACCTTAAAGGTCTTTTCCAACCTAAATGATTCTGTGATATCTTTCTTGATTAACGATCTTTTCCCATGGGGGCCTGAAAGAAGGTAGCTGTCATGATCTCCTAAAGGCAGTGGAAGTGTCATTCAAACTGAGAATTAACCAAAAGAAAACACCAGTTGACCAAAGGCTTTCTATAGAGACAGTGGAACTGTAAGAGAAGAGAAGGTATAAACAGAAGAGTGAAAAACACTGCCACAAGGAGATCTCAGTGTGCAAATCCCATGCACACTGGCTCAAAATCAATTGGTGTGTGATGAGAACTGTTGATGTAAAGCTAAACTTCTCATACTGGACTCCCACCCTATACCAAGCTAATTTACAGGGGGATTCACATACTGTCACATACTTGCGAAAAGCTCATTCTTCAGAAAGAGCTCTTTAGCAACCATTTCCATTTCCTCTAAGTTTTTGACTGCCTGAATGCGGTTAAATGAGACACAGGAGGACACATTCACAGCAAGGGTAGCCAGTGTGTTCAGCTGCTCCACAATGTCAGAGTTGTTCTGTAATTCCAGCCGAATATCATCTGAAAAAAACCAAACCCACAGCAAAACCAGTAGCATCGCTACACACACACAAAACAAATCATCACATCATTCTGCTCTTCACACTAACAATGACACCAGACAGGAAGGAAAAAGCCCATTATATTGAACATTAAATGTAAAAAACATTTCTGCACTTAACAGTGCAATGAAGGCATGTTGTTGACCCAGTTTTTATGTTAATCTTTTGTAATATGCTCCTGAGTTTGCCTCTGGGAGGATGCCAGCAATGGAATGTGACAGCCATCCCAAATCAGAAGATGCGACTAACCTGCTGAGGTTTTAGACCCGCATATGATGCGCCCCATTCATCCCACATCTTATGGGTTTTGATGCAATCAACTTGTCTGTTGAGCTGTTCTCTCTCAGGGGAGCATGTGCTTTATTCAAGCACATCAAGGAAAAGTTATGTCTGTTGTGCTGATGTGTGTACTAAACCTGATAACGCAGTTTAATAAAGACACTGCTGTTTCCTGGCTGTTTTAAAGGTGACTGCATGATGCAGTGTGACTAATATGGAACAGCTGCTGCAACCATGATGATTTTATGGGCAGTTAAGACAGGACCTGTTACTCATGAAATAACAAAAGGGTCATCACAAACAGTATGCAAATATCCTGACTGCAAAAGACTACAAACACTCTTGGTTTATGTTTTGGGTTTGCTGGCCTAACTCACATTTATGTTGACATATATGGCTACTCATTGAAAAAAGCAGGTAGGGACACTAAGACCACATAGGAAGGGACTGTGATCCCCACACTGCGCAGGTATCCACCACTTCCAGTCACTGATGATTCCCACAGCACAGATCAGCAACGCTTACCATGAAGGCCTGTGCAAGACCACCACGGAACAGCAAATTCCAGCACAGCATCTCCTGCAGTGATGCCTCTGGCTTTATGAGCCTGGGCACCTTTATCTGATCCCTTGCTTTTCTGCTTTGGAAAACTCTGAAGTTGAACCCTTATGTGATGCAAGTGAGCTCTCCACATTTCCCAGCAGAGTCCCAGGTAACTCATTTGAAGTCGTAATTATGGCTAAACAGTGTCCTCCAGTGGCCACACTCAGCTGCAGAGATTCCCATCCTACTATCCCTTCAACACTCACAAGAAACATCTCTTCATACAAGCCCTTTGGCTTTCTAAGGGTCTTTTTCAATAGCTCACAAGATTTTTGAATCACAACTGAGATTGTCGCACACCACAGCATCTGATACTGGCCGGAGAAGAGCTGTACCAGAGGATGGCTATAGCTTGGTGACTTTGGAGACCTGAAGTACCAATAAGAAGGCAGCACATGCGGATCAACTTACCCAGTTTGTTTATTTGAGCCAGCAGGTCAGCTGCATCCAAATCTACCATCAGCTTAATGAAAACCTGCACAAAGGGATTCCTCAGGGTGTTCTATCAACAAATAAAGAGAAAAATAAAAGCACCAGTTAGACCAGAAGCCCTTTGAGCTTATTCAGTGTACTTCTAAAATACAACAGACCAGCTTGCCCTCACTGAGCATTCGTACAATCCCCTCCTACTGCTCTCCTGACCTTCCATATAACCACTCTGTATCAGGATGGAGAAATGCTAGCAACGAAAATGTTAGTCCAAGTTAGTGGTTTTTTTGGAGTCAAGAGAGGTTGTCTATTGAGTCTTCATGAGTTCCATGGAAAAATCATGGATAACCTTTGTTATTCTAGAAGTGCAATAAATTTCATTTGTGTCTGGTTTAAGTCCTGTTCACACAGGCAACCAACATCTAGCTTGGGGACCAGCAGACAGATTTTTTTTGGGGGCTGAACAGTTCATTATTTCACCAATAAGTGCAGTCAGCAGAGAATATTTTATTTCACTTTTACATAGTCCACTCTGGATTTTCTCTCAGTGCCATGGAAATTACAATGAACTCCAGCCACTGAAATTAACTTCTAATGCTTTAGGGTTCCAGAGAGCAACTTTTCCTAGTTTTGTAAGAAAAGGAGACAATTTTTACTGCAGAAAACAGGAAGCAAGTATGCAAAACATTACAGCCTACTGCCTTCTGTATCCAAGCAAGGCTAGGCTCCTCAGAAGGGGAAAAAGGAATTTTATTTACAGTCACTGATGTACAAAGGCATCTTCTAGCTCTTATGTGTGTACCCAGAGCTACATGCTTATTATAGATACTGTTTCATTTTCTGAAAAAGTCATTTCTTGCCTGGTCTTGCCTGGCTGGATCGCTCCATCAAGCAGAAAGTTAATTTACAAACTGAAGAGCATTCCCTGCTCATCTGAGCCCTCCAGCAGGCCTCAGCATGGCCATATTACAAACAGATCATTTCAGAAAGAGTCTGCATGGAAAGGTGTGTCAGGAGTATTTCTGTTGCAGGAACAGGCAGGCAGGCACAGAAACTGTGAAGTCCAGGTCAAAAGCCTGAGAAGGGTCTCCCCAGCTGGCCTGCAGTGTCCCTGAGGTCCCTGGAACCCCACTTTCAGTGAAGAAATCCATCCCCCCATTCACTCCTGTAATAGAGATGGGGCAGGTGGGATATCATACCTTGATCATTGGAACTGTCTGGTTTAACTTAGTCAGTGAATTCATGATGCCAGGAGACTTCTCCAGCCACTCTTGGGACTTCAGGGCTACATCAGCCATCTGCTCCAAGGTTGCATTAGACTACAGAAAAGCCCACAACATACAAGGATTCATTTATTCATTACCTTACAGCTTTTAAATAGTAAATAAATCAATAAACCAGCTAAGACCAGTTTTGGATTCCTCAGGAGTTTTCTTAGCATACTATCACTACTTGGCAAAATACCCCTAAGCAAACTAAATTTGGATGCAAGTACTTAAAGATATGGCCTCGTGTGGCATTTGGAGCATGTCTTGGATATCAGCTCTCCTTCAGCCACTGGTCTGCTTGCAAACAATACTGGTTATAGCATTTGCCCTGGGACACATCTGTTATTGGCTGAAAACACGGGGGTGAAACTTCATAAACTGAAAGCCTTAAAAAAAATAAGAAATTAAATATTAGACTAACAGCAATATTTTTGGAGGTAAGACTCATTCAAAGACAAAAGGTGACTCATATGACCAGCAATGCAACTAGGAAAAGATCATTTCATTGATACTCCAAACAGTCAGAAAACAGACTTGTGCCTCGCAGAGAAACAAGCCTGTGCTAGATAAATTACAGACTTTTTGAGTGGGCATAATCCAATATACTATAAAAAGAGCCATACCTTTCCCATGATTGCTCGAGTTTCTACAGTATCTGGCGTGTAAAGGATCTTCCCAAAAATCATAGGTTTTAAAAAAGACCAAATTAAAGCTCCAGTTGGGGTCTTGACCAAGTCCAGGTAAAAGGATAAGCAAAATGGTGCTGCAAGGGAACAAAAGCAAACAAATTGCACAGAGCACAAATAGACCAGACATGAGAAAACTCTCAGTGTGGTTCTTCCCATCTGCCCAGTTTGTGGCTGTATCCAGTGAATGACTTCAGGGCCTTCTTCACTGACTGATATAATGTGTCTTAACAAAAGCGGTCCACTCCTAAGATCTCCTGTTGCTGAACTCAAGACAAAAACAGTCTCACTGTTAGAGCCAAGATTCTCTGCTTGAAGGTTAAATGGAGTTTTGTGAACTCAGAGGAGCTAATAATGTCAGCAGGGCTGGAAAAACTACACATCAAGAAAAAACAGTGACCTGTCAAGCCCTAAGACCAGATCATCAACAAATGGGAAACAGTGCAGTGTCAAGTACTGCTCTGCTACATAGGTTGTTTTCCTTTTAACATTAATGGAAATAAACCCCTAGATCTTCTGCTAGCATAAATAATGAGCACTTACAGCCCTCCAGAGACACACAGGGGAACGGCTCAGCACTGTATCTCTCTGGGAAGAGCAGAGTTTGGCTCTGAAATGTTTTTGCCTTAAGGAAAAGCCAGACTTACTGGAGTCCTGTGGAATCCCATATTTCCTCATCATCTTTTGGACGTAGACATCCTCCACATAAGAACTGTTGCTTACAGGGTCTCCAAAATCTGGAAGCAAGGACTCAAAAAACAGGGGTGTGATCTCCTGGTTGCAGAGAACTTTTGACATTGATTTAAATGTGCGACGTGTTATTCCCAAGTTGTTTGGTTTAAATAATGCCTGCAAAAAAGACAAAATCCTGCATGTGAAAAGCATCCCACTCTGAGAGAGAAAAGAAATAACAGAACTAGAAGGCAAGGACTGACATTTTACACTGCTTTCTTGTTCATCTCTACCAAAAAAATTATAAAGGGCTTTTTCATGGAAATCATGCTTTTTTTTTTATGTTAACCTCTGCTATGACAAAGGTGGCAAACTCATTTCCAGGTATGAGATAAAAAGTAGATATTGTCAATAATATGTGTACAGGAATTACCTGTAATGTGTGCCTGGTGACACACATACACTCTGGGTTACAAGACAGAATTTGTCACACAAATGTGCACATCCTCTATCCCCATGACTGCATGCGGTTCTACAATGCCCAGGCTAAGTGATTACCAGAAACAATTCCTGTGATCTATGCTGTTATTGACTGGATGCAGTACTGGACTACATTAGTGCAAGCTGAAGTTACTGCAGCTGTCGGAGCAGGATGTGGGGTGTACCCAATGTTTTGGGTAGTCTTGAGGCTTCGGGCGTGATCTAATGCACACTAAAGCTAGAGCAAAGCCTTGCTGTTGACTTGCATGGTTTTGGATAGCCTTTAGTGGGCAGTTCTGCAGTTGTTTTCAGAAGCTGACCTCTGACAGTATTTTGTGGGAAGCCTACCCTCCTCTCAAGGCAGGTCTTCATCTTCTGTATTTTTGTTCTTGCTGTCCCTCTCATGGCACATGTACCTAGTGTCCCTCCTGTGATGAGCACATGGCAGTCCCACTGCTCCAAATCAAAGCTCTCCCAAGAAGGCAATGTGTAAGTTTGAAAGAGATTCTTAGAACACCACTGCTTTAAAAGAGATTCAGTAATCCATGATTTAACACACCTTTGGCTTCTAAGGTAAGAAATTACTGTGGAAACTGTTCCAGTGGTGTTTTGCCTCCAAAGCACATGCAGTCTACACGTACCTTAGTCAGCGGCATGTTTCTAGATTGCCGGAGCTTCTTCAGTGAATGAATAGCTTGTAGTAATGGATCAGCATCAGATTCAACCCGGTTTCTGAAATATTTCACTTTTGTCAGAAGGCCTAACATCTTGTCCATGGGTTTCTGAAGTTCCTTAGGGAAAAACATCTACAAGAGGCAGGAAGGAAATCAGTTATGATTGGCAGGAATCTGTGAGCACATACATGTATTGTGTTAATTCCAAGACAAAGACTGTGGGATTTACAAATCTGTAAGGAGGCTTAGGGAGTGGATGTCCCATAGGAAATGAATGGGATTTGTATTCTTAAATCCCCAACTGCTTTTGAAAACACTCCCCTGAATACTGCATATCCTGAATGGTGAATGTTTCCAAACACCTACAGTTGGGAAATGAGTATCACGTATTGGCTGGAACATAATCCAAGTCTCTATGAGATAGCATTTTGTACAACATAGATGTCAAACACTGCGAGTGACTTTTGGCCTGAGCCAAATTCATTCTCATTTAATAAAACTTCTTCCCCAGAATCACTTCTGTAGCATTTTTAAACACGGATTCCATATGCACTTCTCTGTGAATAGTATTTTTACATGCTGTTTCTATGGTTGTGTGCATGGGATATTTGAATAATTTATTAACGTAGTAGTGCCAACTAGATTGGAAACATGTATTTGACAGGAAATTTTCCAGGGCTTCCCTTTCCAAGGAATAAAACATTTAGCCCAGTGCTTTGTTTTTTGGGAAGCCTGAACTCAGAGAGGAATGTTCACGAGGTTGTGCAGCATATAAATGATATACGATAGGGAGGCATTTAGAGTAGGTCCAGTGCCTTTCAATGAGGTTAGCTGGTTTACACCAGCCGGGATCCTCATTTATATCCACACTGTCACAGCATGGATATGCAATAAAAATCACTGCATGAGCAAAGCCTGATCTTTGGCTTGTGTAAATCAGCATTGCTTCTGGCCACTGCAATGGTATTTTATGACCTTTCAGCCACTACATGCAGCAAACACTACAGAAAGCACTCTACAAATCCAGCACTAACCTTGTATAAGAAATTGTAAATGTCTAAGTGTCGCAACAGAGTGACCCCCAGGAAGTACATCTCACGAGTCCTCTCTGAAAGAGAGAGATTGCAGAACTCCTTCACTGCTGTTTGCAGCTGTGGGTCAGCAGGATGGACGCTACAAGACTCCAGCTGCAGGATCTGAGAAATGAGCTGTGTTTGCACAAAGAAAGAAAAGATTTGTTAGGGGGTAGACTGCTCACACCAGTATGCATGGATTAATCTTGCCTTGCTGTTGTTCTTTCCACAGGGTTATATTTCAACCCTGAGAACCAGTAAGTGCCTACCCCATTACTCCTGCTCTAAGGGACAAATCCTGAGGATTGCGTTTTACTGCCCAGCTTGCACAGTAGTAAAAGCTTTTGTGGCTTCAATTTCCCATCAACTGATGCATGTGAAGTTTGGAAAAGAGTGTGCTCTTTAGGGCTCAGTCCAGACAAGATGGTTGGGAAGGGGAAAAGCATCTGGAGCTCTGTTTGTGCAGGAGGCTGAGGAAGGCAAGCTCATCCCTTATTATAGGAGGCTATTTCTGGATCCTGAGTTCTCTCACATGGTTAGAAGTGTGCTTTTCCATCTGGACCACAACGATTTCTCAGCACTGAAGACCCCATCGATGATCCCACTCAGTCCTCATTAGTCTGCTATACTGAACTGGGCTCTTGCTGCAGATCAGAGCAATCACTCACTCGACAGTGCCTGGCTGCATACTAGCTGCTGGTGACAGCCAAAGAGACCATATGGCTATTGGTCTCCGATGGCTGGACTGATGACAATGACTGCTCTTACTGCACTTCTGATGGCCATTTTGATCCATAACATGCTATGCTGTCTATCCCTATGGGATCATCCACCTCTCTTTGCGCTGTCATGCATGCACTGATCTGCTTAGCTGTATTCACTGGCAAATTCTGGTTTTCATGGTCTGAGAGCAAGAAAGCAATAAGATCTCCTGCAAGGATGACCACAAACTCACCTGACTACTGTTTTCTGGGAGGGATGCTTCCAGAAGAGCATCAATACTGGCTGTGGACATTCCTGTTGTGGTTTTGAGATCTTCTTTGAGCTGATCCACGTTTTTAAACACATCTCTTAACTTTTCTGTAAAGAACAATCACAGAACAATTGATATAAATGCTTTCTCTAGACATACAGCTATGTCAAGCACACAGAAAGGACTTTAGGTTAAGTATGGCAGTGTGGTACATCGCTGCTGATAAAAAACCCCAAAACTTTCAAAATACATGTCCTAGGTTTCGAAGTCTGATTTGTGGGCTGAAAATGACAGGTTTAGTGATGGCAAAAATTACTCAAAGACAAAGATTTGGGACTTGCAGCACAAAGAACTCTTTGGGCTGTTTGGGAAACAAAGGGTGGTATAGAATAGGCTTCAGAATTACCCTAGATAAAAGATCCCAAGGACCTGGTGTATGGTTATTTCATTTATATCACTTCTCCCTGGCAGCTAAAGAAGCCTTGGGATTTTCAGCAGAAAATACGGTACCAGTAATCGTGTTTGCCCACATTGTAAAGTAAATACAGAAAACTACCTTGTTTGCTAGAGTATGTTAAATTCTCAGTGATGTTCAATATGGAATTCAAAGCAGTCATATATTGAGGAATCTCTTGAAAGAAAGCAATTTCTGGTACACTTTCTTGAAACCTAAATTGGAAAAAACCAAAACCACCAAGAAAATTAAGAATACGAAGAAAAGACAGGAAGCCATTTAATGAACAGAATACTAAAGCAGTTTAAGGCAGAGTGAGAGCCTCACCACTTCATTTCTGTCTGGATGTTCGTGGCATCCCCAATAAGTACATTTTGCAGCTCTTGGGAGATTCTTCTGTGATTCAGTACATTGGTCACAACTTGATTGCTCAGTTCAATAGTGTGGAGGAGCTGCGCGTAAGATTGACTCTGTTCACATAGTTCTCCAAAACTAGCATTAGGGAGATGGCAGATGTCCTGTATTGACTTAAAGCTCTCATAGTCGCAAAGAATTGTTGTCAGATCCCGGAGGCGAGATATCTTCACAAGAAATTGTGAAAAAGAAAACAAATGCACAGACACCATTTAGGTAACAGAATTATAAAAGGCAGATTTTAAAAGTCTGGCTGTCCCTTTCCATTTTTCTTTAGGATTAAAAATATATATTAAATTTTTAGTTCATTTGAAAGTTCTCCAGTTTATAACAATCATTCCTACATGAGTTTGTAGAAGACCTGGCTATGCAACATTGCACAGGATCTATAAACCTTTCAAGCCTTAACATATCATTTCCCCTGCCCAACATGCATACACAGCAATAGTCCATTTGGACTTACCTGCTGACCAATTAATCTCCCCAGAGACCAAATAAATTTACCTTGTGCAACAGGTTTAGCTTTTCAGATACCACCTGGTCAACCATACTACAGCATATGAAACACAGGTGGCTACAAGTCAGGACTTCCACATCTGCCAACCTGTGTAAAATTATAGTCCTTTGCCTACTCTGCTATTATGGGCTCTCCTCTTGTCTGACATCAGTATTTACATTGTCAGTGTCTCATGGCAGGGACTGTTTTCTGGTTTGTGCCTATGAGTATCTATCAATCACACTGCAGCTCATCATATTATAGTTACAGGTATATTAAGCAGTAACAGCACTGCATACTCTTATCTTGTTTGTTTTAAAAGAAAGACTTCTAAATTCTATTTCTTACACAATAAAGTGCATACATGTTATTACTGCAGTCATGGACATATGTATGGTGTAAGAAGCACTTTATTCAAATGAGGCATTCCCAAATCCAAAGCTGGTGAGGGAAAGCCCTGAGTCACTATTGCTTAGGTGCTTAATCTCAGAAACCATTATGGTGCTGTGAGACATTTAGGGATAAAGGAAGCATGTGGGGACTTGGACATGTGGTAACTAAGCCACACTTAAAACTACCAGTTGGGTATGAACAATTCCACTGATTTTCAGCAGGGCAGATGTATCTAACTGCTATTTGTGCCTTCAAAAAATCCTCCCTACACCTCAAATGAAGCTGAGGCATCCCAGAATGATGTCTGCTCTTCACAATGCTTTGCTAAGTCTCAGTGTACTGAACTTTAAAACTACTGTTGCATTGAATTATGAGGCATATGCTGCCACTGGCAACCTATGCAGTGCTCATCCTTTTGGGACGGCTGGTGGAAAACAGAAGCCATTCTAGCCAACAAAGTGGAAGGACAGGAACATTTTTGCCTTCTCAGAAAAATGGGTGTACACTTGGTAGGGACTCATATAAGGACAAGTTCCTCAGCCCATTTTAATGGTGACCTTTAAATATAGGGAGCAGGCAGAAAAGAGAATTTCAGTCCTAGTTTTTATCAGCTATTCTTGTAAGAAACTTTTTTTCCATATGCTGTTTTTCAAAACCTCCATTGCACATTCACGTATCACTGCATGATGTCCTTCAAGTCAGCATTTTAAGCAGACTCACTTTTAGCTTCAGGAGCTCTGGTATGGATGAATATTTCTCAGAGGTATTATTTTGCATAAAAGAGTTCTTTTTCAGAAGAGTTTGCTTCAAAAGTAGTGTGATGTTTTCTGTGTGAGGAAGAAAACAAAAGTTACTAGAGACAAAAACACCAGACTTACAGATGGGAATATCAGCACTTTTATCCTGAGGCCTACTGATCATTGATATTGTCCACCAAATTGTCATGGCTCAAAATCATGTTATGGCCTCTGAAAAATCATTGTCATGGCCTCTGAAATCACAGACCAAGAGCTAGGTTGTAATCTAGATTATAATGGATCCAGTCTGAGTAGGCGCTCTGGTCCAAAAGAAATCCACACCCCACTGATAACAGAACTTCTGACAGCGCCCTTCAGAGTAGATGCAGTATATCTATTCTGTGAGCAGATAAACCTCTCAGGTTCTACAATAAGCTCATATGATGAATATCTATGTGAAATACCATGTTAACTCAAAAATAACTCCTGTCATCTTACAGGTACATAAAGCTGTGAAGGGAATATAGGTTTCTTATTTGTAAGATTTCTTTATCTGAGTGTCAGCAACCTGTCATCACATCACCAAGAGCAGACATGTCTTCTGGATAGATTTGGATGGGAAACTTATATTCACAATGTGACATAATTCAAACAAAAAAAGAAGCCTGTGTCCTGAAGTCTCACAGCTCCAGTTAATTGCCAGCAGGCAAAATAATGTAGCACCACTCCTTCTCAGCATTAGACAAAACACTTTGGAAAGACAGGCACAACATATTCCAGCTGAGGTCCCACAACATTAATGAAATCATGATTACCTGTCAATTTGCTGTCTTCAACTTCAGTGGTATTTATTAAACACATCAGGTAGGGGTTATAGCTGTTATTCACTGTCACCTGGAAGATGGTGTTTTCAAATTCTAAAAACAGAAATCTGAAAAATAAGATAGGATTTTAAACCAGCTTCTCTTTGAGAGACAAGGCGCATCAGTGAGCAACCTGTCAGCTGCGTAGATGCTGTTCCTTGCCAGTGCAAATAAGAATTCCAGATGAAGCCATGTGTCTCCCATGACACCTCCTAAGTGGGTATCCTCCCAATTATATTTCATCAATTCTTTTTACTTTCATCTCCCAAAGCTGTCACTCACTCTCAAACCATATGTATAAGAAAACACACTTGAAAGGTTCACTGTGGATACAAGAAAAAGTTGGAAAGTAATGCCTAGCGGAGATCGAGTATCAAAAATTAGAGAGTTATACCACAAAGAAGAGGTTTCCAAAGAGTTTACCACTGGTAGCAAATCTCCTACAGGACTCTGCTTTCACTGTGAACTGATACACCCTAAAACAGAAGAGTTTTGAAAGTCCCACTTTTAGCCGTACGTTCAGTTCAAGGACAAATTTCTTCTTCAATTTAACCCACCTTATAGCTAGTCTCCTAAATTATGGTGATTGCAGGCTTAAGGTGCTCCACTGGAGGAAACTTACATACTTCTCATGCTGGAATGAGAATGGTGGTCACTACCCATAAATGCTACTGCAATACCCAAAAACACAAACTCACCGTGTGATCAGACTGGTTGGTGACAGAGAATGATCACTCTGAGTCCAAGGTACAGTCTTGTTGTAGAGGTTTTCTGCCATGACAATGAAGTGATGAGTGACAATATCAATCACAGTGTCAAAACTAGCTTTGTTGGAGAGAAAAGCCGAACCGGAACTCATATTGAATTCATTTAGCAGATCAGAGACGTTCAGCCTCTTGAGAATGTAGTGAATGGCTTCTGTGATTTCTAGAGCTGACACATCATTGGCAGAGTTATTTACTACTGCTTCCAACAACTTTGCAAAGGCAGCTGCTTCAGTTAGATTCGTTTGGGTGTTTAGGAAACTGTCAACCACATCCCAGAAGCTTGAGTAATAACTCCATTTGGTGAGGCTGAAGGTGCCTTGAAGTTTCTGCAGCAGGTCATTCATGTGGAGCTCATCCTGTGCCACATTGAAGAGTCTGGACAGGTTGTTCCAGCCTGCTAAGCTGTCAGAGAAATTTAGGGAGTTCAGTACTGTTTCATTCAGCATGAGAGGAATGATCATGTTCAAAAGCTGAGGTGGAAGCACATCACCCACATCCTGCACTGGGATAGGGCAGGAGGCATCACTCTGCAGCAGCCCCTCTGTGAAAGCAGCCAGAGCTCTCGCCTTCTCCTCTACCCAAGAGCTTTTCAGCTTGGAGGCGATGCTTAATTCAGAAAGAAAGCTCAGAGAAAACTGCAGAGACTGAGTGATGCATGACAGCTCCTTGGAAAAGCGGCCACTGCTGTTCTTGTAGACAGCAGCAAACTCTGGAGACAGTTTCAGGTTTGTTAAGGCCTGCAGGAACGTGTCTGTAAAGGTGTCATTCTGCACTGTTCCAGCCTCCATGACCACAGAATCAAAGAGGGCTTTGCAGGGGCTCCTGGCTAAGGACTCACTTAGAGTGGCGTTTTCAAACAGCATCTCTAGCGTTATGTGGAGTATGTCTTGAGCAGAGCAGTTCTGGGATGGCCCATAACCATTGTTGCTGTTCTCAAGGAACGGACTCAAGGCTAAATGCAAAACCTGCCAAATGTTTGCCTCTAGTGCGGTATTGTGCTGTAAGGAGGACTGACTGAACTCCTCCTGCAGCAGCAAACGTGAGAAATTATAGACAATGTCCATTTTTTCTTTGAGCGTTTTGTTTAAGTTGACATCATGAAGGACTTCCATTCCTGCTCTCCATATGTCAATCAGTCTCTGGGTATAGTTACTATAAGAATCAAGTAACAGGTTGACAGTTTCAAGCTCACTGATGTTATAGCTTTTCTGCAAACCTTTTAAAATTAAGCTACCCCTTTGCATGGCCTGCAAGTATGTGGAGATGTTGGTTCCTCTGGAGTCGTCTCCACCATACAGCTCAAACACGGAGAATGCAAAGTTTATCAGCTGCTCCAGTTCCCTGCCGAAAGGAAGACTGGAGTAATCTTTCATAGTAGTGAACTGATCTTGCAGCATGTCTAGAAGTAACTGGGAAATGAGGTCATCTGTACTATCCCAGTTCATGGACTGGAGTACTTCAGCAATATGCCAGAAAGCACGAAGTTCATTTGCCTGCCTTTCATGAGGGGGACTCTGGAGTTTCTCCATTAGCTCAGATAAAGAAGAGACCAGCAGATAATGATCACTGGAATTCACATTTGCCAGGGTAGCAAGAAGCTGCTCAAGGGACAAGAGCTGTTCTGCAAAATGTTCAGAAGTTACAGGGGTCAACAAGAAGTCAGAAAATAATGACAACACTTTTTCATTTGTGCTGAGATAATTTTCAATGTCTTCAAGCGAGATTTCGTGAAGTCCAGTCATTTTGATAGCCTCCCATGCTTTCTCTGTATTAAAATGAGTCCCGTTTAGAATTATCCGATTCCAAATCACTGCAGCCATGGTTAGAATATCTTGATTTTCTTTTCCGTAGGGATCAGGGTAGAACAATCCTTCACCACCACCTTCATACAGTGGTAGTATTTCTGGAAATATTCTTTCTAGGTCCAGAGTGCTGTTTGTGGGAGCAGTGGAATTGAAAAAGAGGTTTAAGGAACTATACAAATCATCCAGATCTGAGGATTTAATTCCTCCACTAGAACTGTGAAAGACCTGATCTACTAACGTTTTCCCAGGAGCTACCCCAAAGTCCACAAGAACCAGAGCTTTCCTCATAACTTCCAGGAGTTTCATGTATTCATCCACTTCTGTTAGGTTCCATTTGGTGGTCAACAAGTTGCCAGCAGCATGCCACAGCTGTGAGAAATGTGCCCACTCCGACTGGTTGGAAGCTTTTCTGCCCACCTGTAGCAGTTCATGTATACTGCTGTTCCTCATGGAAAGAGTCAATAATAGATGGGAAAACACAGGCAGCCTATGCCAGTCTGTAAAGCTGTCAGAGAAATTTAGGGAGTTCAGTACTGTTTCATTCAGCATGAGAGGAATGATCATGTTCAAAAGCTGAGGTGGAAGCACATCACCCACATCCTGCACTGGGATAGGGCAGGAGGCATCACTCTGCAGCAGCCCCTCTGTGAAAGCAGCCAGAGCTCTCGCCTTCTCCTCTACCCAAGAGCTTTTCAGCTTGGAGGCGATGCTTAATTCAGAAAGAAAGCTCAGAGAAAACTGCAGAGACTGAGTGATGCATGACAGCTCCTTGGAAAAGCGGCCACTGCTGTTCTTGTAGACAGCAGCAAACTCTGGAGACAGTTTCAGGTTTGTTAAGGCCTGCAGGAACGTGTCTGTAAAGGTGTCATTCTGCACTGTTCCAGCCTCCATGACCACAGAATCAAAGAGGGCTTTGCAGGGGCTCCTGGCTAAGGACTCACTTAGAGTGGCGTTTTCAAACAGCATCTCTAGCGTTATGTGGAGTATGTCTTGAGCAGAGCAGTTCTGGGATGGCCCATAACCACTGTTGCTGTTCTCAAGGAACGGACTCAAGGCTAAATGCAAAACCTGCCAAATGTTTGCCTCTAGTGCAGTATTGTGCTGTAAGGAGGACTGACTGAACTCCTGTAGTAGAAGACGTGTTAGATTATAGACAGGTTTCATTATTTCTTCACTGGAAGCTTCCTTAGCACTTGTGTAACGAAGGATTTTCATTGCTGTCCTCAGAAGTTCAGACAAGCTTTCAAAGGTTTTATTGTCAAAATTAAAGAAAAGATCTATGGAGTTTAATTTGCTGACATTATAATTCAGTTGTAAGTCTTTTAATACGTACAAGGTCTTTTGTATGGCTTGAATGACTAGTGAGATATTGGCTACTTCAGAGTTTTCCCCAAACTCTTTGAACACTGCTGTTATAAATTCTGACAGTTGATCCAATTGCTCACTGAAAGCACCATTTGAATTATTATTGAGCTTTTGAAAATGGCTATTTAATACATCTAAAAACTGCCCATAGGCTCTGATGCCTGTGTTATTCCACTTCATTGATCTCAGTTTCTCCCCAAAGCGCCAATAGGCATTCAACTCATCCCACCAGGCCTCACCCATGGAGCTTTCTACTTTCTGCATCAGCTCAAACACAGGCATCAGTAGGTACTGATAACCTATGGTTTTGTCTGTCATTATAAAAAACAGCTGCTGGAGAGCTAGGAGCTGGTCTGGAAAGTTTCTGTAGGACACAGGCTTCAGGAGATCACCAGAAAACAAAGATGACACTTCTTGCATTCCACTTAAATGGTCTCTGAAGTCTTCCAGAGAGGATGGCATGCTGGTGGAGAGCAACAATTTGAGAGCATCCTTAGTGTGCACTGCACTAAAATTAGAAGTATTTAGCAGAACTGGATTCCAAATCCTTGTAGCTAATTTTAAAGCACTCTGAATTTCTTTCCACTGGGTCATTATATTGAAAATGGAAGTCCCATTAAAGTCACTCTGTAATTGCATTGATGTGAAGTTATAGATTTCATCAATTATTTCCTTATTATATGGTTCCTTTAATTTATAATCATGATTTGGATTCATTCCCAGTTCAAGAATTGCATACAATTTCTGTAATGTTTCATTCTTCAAATTTCTGAATAGATTTAAGCTTTTTAATTCACTTCTATTCATTTTTCTCTCAAAGCCTTTTAAAGAATGTAGAGACTTTTGTATGGCTTCTAACTCATCCAAATTAATGGACATCTTGGAGTCTTTTCCACCAATCTCTGGTGACTTTATTTTTCTGGAGGGGAACAAAAAAGCATTTTAGTGAATATGAAATCAATGCAAGTGGAAATGTAAGGTGATTTAGAGCAAAGATCATAGATATGAATGATACTGTTAGTAATATCCCTTTAGATAATGTCTTACCTCAGAACTTCCTCCAGTTCAGATACTAGAGTCCAATTGTCTTTCCAGTTAACAAAGGGATTACAAATATATCTGGTCACCAAATCTTCTTCTTTATCTAGAACAAATATGTAAAGAGTAAAGATCACATTACTTTGGAAACCGAGAAAAGCTATATCGCAAATCTGTCAAGGATAACATGCATGTATGAAGTTAGGCTCCTATAACAAGACACAAAATGCTGGTTTGATATTTGGGTGCTTTTTTGGGATGTAACTCTTACGAGCCTTCCGAAGGAAGTCAGGATGCTACCTACCATTGTAGAAATGACTTTCTATCTCAGTAACAGCTCAATGTTCCTGTGATCTGGGTGCTAATGGAGCTCTCTCCCTGCTTTAAAACCATTTCACCAGCAGTTATGCAGCTTGTTTCTTTCCCTTCATCTGGGAATCACTTTTTACTACTCACATGTAATCTTTGTCTGCAGCATCATTTATGTCTCTCCTAGCCTTTCACTTTCATCTTGATATCCCCATGTGTCCAGCCTCTCACAAGACACATCTCCATGTCCTCCTTACTTGAACTGCATTAATCTTTCTTCTTATTCCCCTCAACTGCCACAACCTCCATGAAACAAGTAGAGAACGGATAGCACTTACCCATCTGTCCCTTGTAGCATTTAGATGCTGTACCATTCCCTTGCCTATTCACATAACCTCAGTTAGAGGGGTCATCAAGATTCTGCCTCTGCTATAAGCTGACAGGGGTTTGGACGAATGGCTAATCCTGATGAATACTGCTTGTTATGCATTCCAGCCCCAGCCCCTACCTTGATATACTGAGGTGAGTTTGACAGAGCCCACAACTACAGTCAGATTTTGACACCCTCTCACCCCCAAAAAATCAAGATAAAAAATGACCATTCCCCATGTCCACTGAGACTGCAAACTCATGATCATTCAATGTGTTAACAAAGCTTTTTTGCTTCTCCGTTTGAAATTAGGTATTTTACTCGCATTTGTAAAAAATTGAAAGAAGATTTCATTATGTTGAGCCCTGAACAGTATGCAATCTATATGGTTATGTATTAGCCTGGAGTTTGCTTCTCCTCAGCACCACAGCTTTTCAGCACAGATATGACTATATGGAGGGATCTTACCTTGCTCCAAGCAGCTCAGGGAATACGGAAGATCTCTAACCCCATTCTGATTAGTTTTGAGTCTACCATCAGTCACAAGTGATGCAGAGACATTTTGAGCTGCCAGCAGAATGCTAAAGGAAAAACAAACACACACAGAGGTTTATGAAAAGAAATAAAACAAGTATTCAAGCTGGAGTACAGCCTATCCTTCTTAAGATGCCTGACACACAAGACATTGCCCCTACTTTTAATTATTTGTTTGATCATGCACAAAATACAAATACAATGGGCTTTGATGGGAAAGCCATGGTGGTATAGGAGCACAAACAGATGTGTGGTACTCATTAGGAGTACTTTTTCAAAAGGTTATGTAAAATCTATAGATTTTAACCACTTAAATCCTCACAAAATGTCTTAGAAAACATTCAGGTGATATGCCAGCCCAGTGATTCACTGCTGCTTGAATCTCTTCCTAAGAGAAACCAAAAAGCAAGCAGACAAGACTCCAGGTTGAGTAGGGATTCCTAGGGAACAACATCGGTGGGAGGAAGAAGCAATCACAAATAACTGTTACCATTTCCAATTCTCTTTCTTTCCTCTTTTATACTGTAATAATCAGGCTGACAGGGAAGCAAGGAATGTTTTTCTGTCTTAGGAAAGAATAAGCTGATAATCAGGCATATTGTATCACAGAGGAAGTAATTTAAAAGTCTGCTCACTGTATGCAGGTAACTGAAAACTTCATGGTGATTATTAGTCCCTTTTGCTTCTCCTGTATAAAGAGCAGCTTTTCAGTGCAGGCACAGGGTCACTGTGAAATGCAGGATCTCTTCCCTGCCTGAGGTTCTGCAGCTGACACACAAAGAAGCTAGCTGAGCTGATTTCAGTGGCAACTTACAGAGCACCAGGGAACCCTTTTCTCCTCATTTAACATAATGTCTCCATGCAGGTTTCATGGACTTGGTGCTCACCATTTCCATTCTGCAGTTGTGCTTGTTAGTAAGAGTTTTAGAGGGGGAAAAACTGCAGTTATAAATGACATGTTCAGTTGAGCAATGGCAGAGCCAAGGAGGAGAGAGGGATAGGCTTGCCAAAAGTGGATGCATATTATACAGATCAGAAGATAGCAGACATGCCCAAAGAGATGGTGGATGCCCCATCCCTGGAGACATTCAAGACCAGGCTGGATGTGATTCTGGGCAACCTGATCTAGTTGAAGGTGCCCCTGCTCATTGCAGGAGGGCTGGACTAGAAGACATTTGGCAGACCCTTCCAGCCCAAACCATTCCATGATTTTGTGGAAGCAAGTGGTGGTGTTGGCCTTTTATTTTCAGTCTTGCAGGGCTTTTACAGACATTTGTTTTAGAGAAAAAGTTCAGCTCCCATGCTTATCTGAAAAACTGTCTTAAAGCAACAAACAGGAGCATTTGTGAATTCAGTCTATAAACTAGGTTTGTGTGTGCAATAAAATGTGCTCCTAAACTTTCTATAGTGTTTATGACTTTGAAGTTACTGTTTCACAGCAGTTGGTGTTCATCACGTGGTTAATTTCGATGCCACAATAAGCAAAAGTTCTTTTCTTCTGAATCTTCATATCTATACTACAAAAAAATTCCCTGGACAGCATTTTCTTTTAGGAGATCAGTACTACATTAGTAACAGACATGGCCAGACTTGCTAAGATGTGCTTTTGTAAGCATCATTTAACATATTATTTGTGCAATCTCGTTGCAGTAACTCTTTACTCATGCACTTAACACTGCCAGATGCTAGGCATAAAAGCACTGCACACTTCTGGTGGTGAAATTCTGTGTGCCTCTTTGTTGTGCCTATGATAACTGTAGAGCAAAGCAGAGCAGCACAGTAAACACTAATTCTTGCTGGGCACTCAGACAGGGCTGGTTCTTCAGGTTTGATTCTGAAAGCCAGTAAATGCAAACAAATGCAATGATTCTGTCACTGAAACAACAGAATGGACAAAACATCTCTGAATAAAATCAAAATTCTTGCCACACTGGTACTGACTCTTTTAAGGATAAGGACATTAAAACTTACAAATAGTTCCCACAAAGCAGTATGGCAAATTACCTAGATATTAAATGCATGGGGCTTTAAGTGCCTTGGCAACATGCCAGCGATGAAAAGTGAGTCCCTCTGTGCCTGGGCATAATCAAAGTGGCAAAGTATCTCCAACCTCTTTTGGCATCTTTACCCAACTGCTCACACATTCAAGGAAAAGAAAAGTCTGAAGATGAGTGCTTGCTGCAACAAGTGGACTATTCAGAATAGTTTATAGCAGTGTCAATAACACAGCCAGTAGATGATTTGGAACAGAGACCCCTAATCTCTTGAGTAACTCAAGCCTTCAAGAGATCAGCGAGAGTTTAGCCCAGCTACAGACTAGGAAAGGGATTTAAAGGCTAAGCCCATTTTAGAGGAGTTTTTATTGATCTAGCTGCATACAGCATCAAATATTTCAGCACAGTTAACTAATGGAGTTAAGCCAGATCTGCTTTGTATAACCATTGAGAAAGAACATAACTGGTACTTTCTTCTCAAAGTCAAACATTCAAATCCCCTTAAGCTAAAAACCAGGCTCCCTCTTTTCTCTGCTTTCTTGGGACCAATCTTGAAAGATCAAACACCAATAAATCAGGTAATCAATTTAAAAAGAATGCAAACAACAAAAAAAGAACTTATGGCTCCCCTACAAATGCTTGAGGTGTTCCAAAGCAATTTGAATTTGGCTCTATGCTTTTCTGGAAAGAAACAGACAGTTGCTTGCTTTAGCAGAACAACTATCCAGACACAAGGGCTATTTTAGAACCAGACACAGTGACTGTTACTCACCACCTTTTCTATCTGCACATGGGTATGACAGTGTCTTTAAGCAGGCTGGAAGAAAACTGAGAGTTCACAGCAAGCTCTCATTTAAAAAGTGACACAAGTCATTGACAATCAAAACACTGCTTACTGTCCATAGAGACCATTAGAGATGCATTAGTATAGGACTTTATCATCCCCCAAATAAATGATGCTTTCAAGCCAACACTCCTTCTTCAAGATGAGAGGTGGTGTCCTTATAGTTCAATATACAAACCCTCCAACTTCCAGTGCCTCTCCTGGCATTTTCTGTATTTTTACCTGCTTGGGTTCTGAAGGAAATCAATTATGTCTTGCAGTTGCATGCTGCCTTGAAATACATCTGGGGCCAGCAAAAGAAGGTGCCACAGGGAGGTGTCATTCTGCACTTGGGAGATGAGGTTTAGAAACGAGACCATTTCATTGACGAATGCTGCCTGGTACTGTGGGTTGTGTTGCACCTTAACAAATAAATGCAAGGAATTATTTAAGAACAAGAACCCTTTCTGCCAGTGGGTTTTTTTATGCTTTTCAGCTTGCACTGCACTTGTATGCAACTCTACAGAACAATACATTCAAAAGGCTGTAGTGACAGGCAACAACTGAGTGACTGTGCTTTACCTGCACATCCCTGATTGTACAATAAATTCTCTGTTTAGACAAGCCCTACAATTCACAATGTTCCAAACAGCCCAAAGATTAGGAATACAAGAAAAATTGATATCAATCCTCACCCTGGCAAAAAAAGAAGGCATTACCTTTAAAGGATTCATTTGCTTTAATTATATACCTTTCCCAAAGACAAGCACTGCTTCAGTCATGAATTGTTGGACCAGAGGCAGGAGTTACTGGATGAAGTTATACAGCTGAGGTAATATACAAATTAAATTTATTACCTCCTCTAGCTTTAAATATTCTTATTTACTTCATATCTTCACTCTGTTTTATCCACCTGTCGCTGCAGCAGGGTAAATAAGGAGAAACAACACCTAGGCATGGTGAGAACCTTTAATGGCCACTAGCTGACAGCTAGGTGTCCTTGCCTTCCTGAGCTGTGTACTGAACAACAAGGTCTTTGGGCTAATTCCATTTGCAAGGATTAGCTCAGCCTCATCATGCACTTTGGTATAGAGATGAGCAACTCCTCCCAGCTGGGGTCACATACTATCTCCCAAACACTGCAATAATGTGCGTGAACTAACAAAGCTACTAGCTGCAGATATTAGGAAAGGACCCACTTACCTCAGAGAGCTGACTTCTGAACTCTTGGGTAAATGACTCTAAAAGTGATAGGTCAGTAAAGCAGAATGTCTGGTGGATATTGGCTACCATCTTCTCTTCAGCAAGATCAGGATGTGTTATATATCGTGACAACACCTCACACAGAATGACTTTGAGATTTGCTGCAGTTGAATATTGGGTCTGGCTCTAAAAATGAGATGTCATGTTAAAGGCAGTCTTAAAGCAATACTCTATTTAGGACAGTTTTAAACACAGTGATGAGACTTTAAGTAGTAGTACTGACATATGAAAAGCATTGTCATTACAAGCACATGCACACAGAGAATACTAACAGGTGAACAGAGAAATGTGTGCATAAATGTTTGCAAGCCTTAATACAAAAACATAAGCATGCTAGTGTCCATTACATGGTACCAAGTTTCTGTTAAAAAGTAGCTGTTCCTATAGATAGTCAACACCTACATAGTAAAGACATAGTGCCTCTGATGCCACTGCAGGAGTATTGTGGGTAAATAACAAATTGAATGGTAAAGCCTGTAACATCGTATCATTAATTTTATGTGAAAGAAAACACACTCTAAACACCCTAACTCACACAAGTTTTGAGCAAAATATCTCAGTGTATTGTGTGTGACTATTTGGTAATTCAGGATATTATGTTCCACAGTGTCCAGTTTATCTGGTTTCTGCTTAGAGGTTAATAAATTTACTACAAAGCTTAAAATCCACCCACAATAACTGTCTTCCTTTTCCCAAAATAAAGTTATTTCATATAATAGGGGAAATCTGAAAGGAATGAAGGCTGTACGTCGGTACTTTGAGCTTCTAACTCTTTAAATATGATACATAAATGTTCACACTCAGCACTTATGCAAATACAGACTTACCTTCCCAAAATTGAGGATTTTGTTGAACATGTTGATGCTGGAAGTCAAGTTGGATGGTAATGAAATATTCTGAAGGGTTTTTTCTCCATGAGATACCAAATCCCTAAAAGCTGCAATAACAATTTGAAACACTATATTTTACTTAATGTCTTTTAACCTTTCTGCCACATCAAACCATGAGACAAGATAGCCAACAACAGCTTTGGGCAGGCCATCATTATTCATCTGTTTCCAATGGTGCAGCCAATGGCATCCTGTAATTACTTAAGGTTTTTTCCTGACGTAATTAAAACCTGGATTACACTATTTCCTTATGTAGCTTCTAAAAATTAAATGCATTTAACTATGTGCTTAGAGTTCAACATTAATTCCCACCTTTTTTCTCCAGTTCTGCAGCTCCCCTATGCAGGAAGAGACATGGGTAAGCCTTCCAAGGAAGCCTATATCAGCTCAAGCCGATAGCCCTCTAAGGGACAACTCTCCAGGTGCCTTTGGCACCAGTGTGTGGTATTCAGAAACAGCTCTGACACAGATCTGGAGCACTGCTGCCTGCTTTGCACAGAGGCACATGCAGGTCTCCAGCTGACACACACCAAAGCCAACACTTGTACAGAGCTGCGCTCTCAAAACCACGCAGCTCACAGAAATGAAGGGAGCTATGCCATTTTACACCAGCAGAGGCTATCACCTGTGATCTTAATTTATTTTTTAAAAGTAAGACGTAGAACTGAGTTCCCCCCTGACCATCTGTGGCCATCAAAATGAGCTGCTAGTTCCCATCACTGTTCTTTGATCACTGTTTTTCCCCCCACACTTCTGCATTCGGCGCCTCTTGTGTTCTGCCTCTTTCTGCCTGTACAGCAAAGAGCAAGTGCACTGGCAGGAATGCTAATTGGAACTGTGAATGGCTGGGGCAGAACAGTCACAGAATGCAAAG
Organism: Psittacus erithacus; assembly: GCA_009867235.2. Lineage (NCBI taxonomy): Eukaryota > Metazoa > Chordata > Aves > Psittaciformes > Psittacidae > Psittacus > Psittacus erithacus. The sequence continues at coordinate 3,211 of WYDI02009006.1, read as the reverse complement.
CTGTAATCATTCATTTGGTCGTGAGCACCCTAGAGAAAGGACTATCCATCATCGTGGCTTGCGGACAGTAGTAACCATTATCATCAATAAATAATAATTGTAATGATTTTATGGAAAATTTAAGTCTGAAAGTTCCTTTAGGGAAGAAAATCACATCAGAGGAGTGCATCACCAGCAATAAATATCCTCTGGGGCACAGAAGACAACTTATTTGCTGGGTAAGTGTGAATAAGAAATGCATTTGAAAACAAATCATAGGCTGTTTATGGACAATTTGCGGGCAGTAAAAGGGCAATATTCCATAAATAGCCAGGTCTTTCATTAATGTCCAAACTGTCTGTGAGCTCACATTGCTCCTGGGAAGTGCAGAAATTTAACCCTGGTTTCTTAGCCAAATTCTGAAAGTTTTCTAGTTACTCACACTTATTCCCAAGAATTTACACTAATGTCACGGCCATGGTCACGTGCCTGTAGAGAACACATAAATCATTTTAGCAGTGCTCTAAGAATTGCATCTCTGTCCAGAGAGCTTCAAAAGATCAACCTTAAAAGACCAGAACTTTACAGATCAGTGAATAACTTACCCAGTGAAGCGTTCCTGCTTTCAGGAACCTCTGCTCTCCATGGTGATGAATGGTTGTTCTTGGCTGCACTGGGTGAGCTCCTCCGCTTACTGGAGAGGAAGAAAAGAAAATAAGGCACCTGTAACAACTCACAGAGTTTCTTATGACCAAGCTTACACTTAACTACTGCATGACTTAGAATGGGTCTATAGCTGGATTTCATGGGAGGCGTGTTGAAATCTGGGTTGTCCAAAAGCCTGGCTCCTTCTAGAAGCCTGGCATGTATTTTGGGGAATGCTCTCAGACACGAAACAGAAGGAGGGGATCACATTCATGCCTGGTCTGCAGGAACACCAAGGACATACAAGGTTTAACATTTGGTCTCATCTTAAATTCCCACTTCTGGAAAGGCTTCCTTGTATGAAGTCCTATTCTGTCTTCCACCAACACGCTTAGAAGAAGAAACAGCACACAGCTTCATGACACTTAGACTGAGCAAAGAGTCCTTGATATCAGCTGAAACAACTCTAAGTTGTAACAGCAGATTATATGTCCCTAACAAGAAATCCTTGAAGACAACAGAACCTTACTTCACCCTTCCCAAATATTTCACTACAGAGGAAAAGAAAGGGTGGAAGATATTGGTGTTGAGCTCAGGTTTTGTACCTAGCTCCCTTTTATTAAGTGCTTCTAAGGAACAGAATCAAAGATGAGAACCTTGCCATTTTCTCTACTGGCCACTGGTATGACACAGATTAAGGGCAAGGTATAAAACAGCTTAATAAGAGCTTCAGTGTGAATTGCACAATGGGAGGGGATAAAACAGTCTGGATTAGCTGAATATTACAAACTAGAATATTACACAATAATACAACCAGTGAAAGGTCACTGCTCAAATACTTTGCGTTCATGACAAACTCACACGTGGTTTTATATTCTAAGCTGTATCTTGTGTCCTGCTAGTTTTGCTGTAGCTACTTAATAGTTGATGTTTTTTCTTGTAGAATACAGTGTATTTCTAAGGCTAACATTGACCACACAAGGGTAGGTATACACGCATAGCTGTATGAGACTTTACAAAGCCAACTACTAGCATCAGTAGTGGTCAAGATGCTTATTAATGACTCACGTGACTTGAGCTACAGTTTAGCTAAATCCTCTGATTTTCAGTTGGCAGGAAAAACCAGTTATTTCCTAAACAGCTATACAGAAACCAAAACCAGAAAGCAAGACAGATTTGTAGCTATTGAAACCCATGGAAGATCTCCATCTTTGGCACTAGAAGTTCCCATTTCTTCATTTCAATACCCCAAATTAACCATTGTTTAACATGCCCAGGAAAAAAGAATTGCACTGAGGAAATGAGAGAAGAGCTGTGAATCCAGTCATTCAGTCCCTGCGTGGCTCTGTGCTCCTCTGCTGTGTGACCTTGAATTTGATTAGGATTCACCTTCAGTCATCCATATATTTAGACATCCATATTCTTTCTATCCAATGGAGACATTCTGACCATTGACTTGATCAAGGAAATGCCAGTCCTTTGCACTAAAGAGGACCCTTAAGAAGCAACCCACCCCAAGATCACCCACCCTTCTTAATGGGCTTTCTGGTGGAAAGCATGGGACCTACTTTATCTCTTCAGACTCGCAAGCTCTGGCCCAAAAGGGAAGTTTTGAGGCTCTGACATAGCCACTATTGAGCAGCCCCTCACTTGAAAGCTCACCTGAAAGAGGAGCAACCAGGGACCTTGTATGCAAGATGCCCAGATTGTCAGCTCTGGATTAAAAACCAGGACTCAGAGTGGCATTTTCCCCAGGCATGTGCCAGAACCAGGCAGCAAAGATGTACAAACAACCCTGGCTGGCATGTACTAAAGCATATGCTACTTGTCTTCAACTGAAACATCAATGAAATCAAAATGCCTCCACTGAACACTTCAACAAACTGACATTCCAACAAAGTACAGCCAGCCAGCTCCATGATGCAAATCCACATGCTTTTGTGGGCAAAAACTTCTTCATTTTAATCTGTTTCACAAAAGGTTTGATGGCTTGCAGAGAAGACACCAGACTGAGTCTGGCTGGCACCTGGAGGATCTACTGAAAGAGCAGTCTCTCCAGAACAAATGTATCTCAAACTAGAGCTGTTCGGGAACATTTGCCATTTCCACCTAAAGCATCCTGAACCAACGGGCACAATGGCAGACAAGCAGGCTGGGCTGCTCTTGATGCAAGTCTTACCCACTCACACCCTTGTTGTGCTTTAATCCTAGTCAGCCACGCAGTCTCTCTCGCGCTCCCCTCTCCTTCTTCCCCTCCAGCTCCCGGAGGGATGGAGAGGAGAATCAAAAGAATGTAACACCCACGGGCTGAGATAAGAACAGTCTAGTAACTAAGGTATAACACAAACCACTGCTGCTACCACCAATAATAAGGGAAATAGCAAGGGAAGAGAATACAACCGCTCACCACCTGCCTACCGATACCCAGCCCAACCAAGCAGGGATCTCACCCTTCCGGGTAACTGCCCCCAGTTTATATAGTGGACATGACGTCCTGTGGTATGGAATAGCTCTTTGGTCAGTTTGGGCCAGGTGTCCTGTCTCTGCTTCCTCCCAGCTTCCCCTCCTCCCTGGCAGAGCATGAGGC
>WYDI02009005.1:56303-82103 GCA_009867235.2 Psittacus erithacus | reverse complement strand
CACCAACAACCCCCTCCCCCCCCCCCCGCCAAAAAACCAAACCCCCCCCCCCCCAAAAAAAACGAACCAAAAAAAACCCACACCACAGAGAAACATTGCAACATTTATCCGTCAAAAAGCATGAACCCTTGTAAGTGTTGTCAGACAAAAAGAGAGGAAAAAAATAACAAACTTCCTTGTTAAAATGTTCAAGATGAAACATATGGGTAGCTTTGTTTACAAGATTCTCACCCTGCCTCTCAGCACACTTGCTAAGAACATACATCTTAAGTTGCAATCCTTTTATTTGACTAGCTATAATCACCGTGGCCCTCACTTTTGCCTCACAAAAAAGATGCTTTGGTAGAAGCTGCCATTATGCAGCCATACACAAAAACCAGACAGAACTGAAAAACACATCCCAGAAATATGTATTTAAAACATATTTTTCTTTGGAAGCAGAAATTTAATCTGAGTTTCAAGGGTGGTAGAGATAATTAGCTTAAAAAAGCACATGCTTTCATTATTAAATTTAACCACAGGATGTGTCAGCAGCATCACCTGCGTGATTTATATGCAGACAAAAGTAAGGAAAAAAGTCACAGCAAATGTTAACAGATTCAACTTAAGCAGGTATGGATTTCTTTCACATGAACAGCTATGAAGCATATTATAAGGTATCCACCAGAAAGGACTAGACACAGGAGTTGCGCAAATTTTACTGACTGGTAAACGTCTTCCTTTAGTATTATGTCACTGCCCTACCTCTCAAGTTCATACCTCTATTTCACCTTCAAAGTTGAATAAAGCACAACCACAACCACCCTCCCATAATATCCTCCTTCCTACGGGGCCCACTGGCACTAGTGAGCATGGAGATTACATGGGAATTTTTCCTACACGCACTCTACTCTGCAAGTTCACAGCACTGCCATGAAAGCTTACTTCAAATAATTAACCCTCAGAGGGGCAGGACACAGTCATGGAAGTAAGAAAAGAAGCAGCACTAGGGAGGCAGACTGACAATTGCCATCAAAGAGATGAATTTATGAGAAGACAGGCAGGAAATCCCAAAATAAGCATAAACGTATTTCATGTTACCCACCCTGCAGTTCACTTACCTGTCAGCCAGGTGGGATCTAGACTAGACTCCAGGGCACACAGTCACACCAGAAAACCTTTCTCATTCATAATTAAAATAAAAACAATCCAACCAGAACAAGAAAACCCCCACTTTGAACTTTATCCATCTCTTTCATGATTTTTCAACATTACCCTGCAAAAAAGCTACACTGCAAAAGGACTAATTCATGAAATCACAATACTAAGCTCAAACCCGGCAATTCATATAATAATTCTGAAAAAAATACTACTAGAAGACAACAGATGTTCTTCTTACTGCAAAAATCCTGAAATCACCACAACATACTTAAGTCCTCAGTGGTTCTTGGCTCTTCTAGGAAATACTGTGAGAGCTGGTGCTGTTGTTGCTTGGGTGTGATTTGTAAAGTCCTACAGCTAAGGGACAAAGAAAATGTTTTGGTCTTTGACAGCAGCTGGAAACAGTTGACTTCAGATTAAATGAGAAGGCAAGACTGAGTTGTAGACCATAGCCAGGGGAATCAACAGAGAAAGTAGTAAATAGGGTAAATGGTTACATATACATTCGGGAAGGGAAGATAGGATTCACAGCATGACAGTCCCATGATCAGAGACAGCCAGAGGGTCATACTTTCCCCTCCATCCACTGATAAATCTGTTGCTTTGTTGAATTCTAGCTATTTCATATGCATAAACGTAGAGATGTTACTTCAACATCAGGATTCAACATCTTGCCTCTGGACTGCAAGAGCTGGGAACTGTTAGCTTCATCTTTACATTTCCCTCTCTGTTAAGGTTGTAAATTTACCACAGCCAGCTTCCCAGTTTGTACTATACCTTCTGTTCCAGATTAGCACTGATGCCAATAGATGCCAAATGTAAATTTCTATTTGTTGCTATCAGACCACTCACTGTGAGCAGCAGCCCTTATTCAGTGGTATCAGCAATGAATTTTTGATGTAGGTGTGCATAGCTGCTTCTCCAACTGGTTCTCAAAAGGTATCAACTGCTCTAAAGGGACTGGTGAGATATCTGAGAGTAACAAGGACCATGATTTCACAGCTGACATGTCTTAAGCATTTTCAGCTTCAGGAATTTAAGCTCTTAACTAGCACAGCAGCCTCAAAGTAGCCTGATTTGGACAATGTAAAAGCCAACATAAGTGCTCTGCCCCATCTGACATCACAACTTTGTTTTGAATTTATCAGTATTGGTCATGAAAGTTCCTTGAGGCTGTTACTTATAGTTTAGAGGAAACCATTTTTAGTGAGACAAAGAGAACACTTTAACAGCAATGACATGCAGTTAATAATATCATTCACAGAGGATAATATACCACCATTAAAATGAGATTCAGAGTTTCTGAGATGCAGCTATTGTCTAACCACCCAAATTTAACTTTTTCTTCTAATATCTATCTCTATAATGCTGCATCTAATCTCTTCACTGTGGATTATTTATGAGTTTTCCCATGATTTTCTATGGGACATAGCAGAAGCCAATTGCTAATTTAAGCACACTGTCTCTGCTATAGGAGACACAGAATATGTTGCCCTGAGTACAAAACTACCTTGTCATTTAATTGTTTTTCTTTTTAGAATAATGTAACTTTCCCAGACCTACTGTCCTTCATCCCCACTGCAGTTACATTTGGACCTTTAGGTTTTCCAGTAAGTCTAAAAAAGAGAATGTATACCGCAATTTGTGCTTAGTGATGAATAGCACTAATTCAGTCTCTTACTACACCCTGAGCTGTCAAAAATATTTGCATACGTGTTTGATTAAGAGATAAATTAAGGTCCAGCTTGCAAAGAGAGTAAAACTACAGAGGGTGGGATAAGAATATTAACATCCTGATGTGATGGAAAAGCTGTACACTCTGACTTTCTATATTAAACTGAATTGCATCTTCTTACAAAATACTACCCGTTCTCCCTATTAAGATATGCCTTGTGCTCTTTACTTAATGCTACCTTTTCCAGTGTTGCGTTTTTTTTCTATTACGTACATTTCTCTCTAACTCTTAAAAGGAGAAAGGAGTGATTTTCTTACTAACTCTAACACACTGGCAGCTGAGTTGCTGAATGAGAACCCATTTTTTCTCAACAGTTTGCTGGTTTAAATGTCTGTCTATAGGTTTATTCTGTAAATTACACGGAAAATGAGCTGAAAATGCTCAAATCTTTCTAACCTCTGCCAGTTTCTGCTGACTGAGGGAACCCGAAGTCTAGACCTGAGAATGTTTATTCAGCACCAAAGACCTCTATACCAAAAGCTCTTTATTCTTTTTAAGTAGACCAAGAGCTGAAATAATGCTCAGCCTCGAATTAACAGACCTGGCCTGCAGACAAGGTTTTACTCTGCTTGCAGAAATGAGCAGTTCTTTGCTTCCAAAGAACTAATCATAACAGCACTTGGCAGCATCACTGGAGATAGGGACCTGTCAGCACTTTCTCCAGACCTTCTTATGTAGACATTTACAGCTCAGTCATTTGAATTTCCTTCAGCCTTAAACCTAATAAAAAATTTCTAGTGGTACTTCTGTTAGCCATGTTTTGTATGGCCAAATTCATTCATTATAGGCAACTTTTAACAAAATCAGTCCATGAAATAGTGGTTTTGATAAAATTGCAAAGGTGGAACACGATTATTTTCCTCTTAATATCTTGAAAGAATAAGAATTGATAACATTTGTTGGAAAAGAACTGATTTTGTATATACACGCTTCGTTTTGTACATACACATTTCAGGGACTGAAGCAATTGCACAAGAGGTGATGGGTTTAAACATAAATAGGGGAAGTTCAGGTTAGATATAAGGAAGAAGCTCTTTACTGTGAGGGTGGTGAGGCACTGGAACAGGTTGGCTGAAGAAGTGGTAAATGTCTCTGGCAGTGTTCAAGGCCAAGCTGGACAAAGCCTTGAGCAACATGATTTAGGGTGAGGCGTCCCTGCCCATGGCAGAGGGATTGGAACTAGATGATCTTAAGGTCCTTTCTAACCCTAACCATGCCATGATTCTGACATCTTATTCAAAATGACAGGAGTATATTTAAACAATACATATTTATAAATATATATTTATAAAAAATCAAATGTACAAAAAAACCCACAAAAAAAAAATCAACCAACCAAACGAAAAACAACCAAACCACAAAACCAAACAAAATAGAAACCAAATCTGTTCTGCAAACTGACTACACACTTTTTTACTTCATATGCGATAAGAGAAAATGCACATTAGAACTGATGTTTGGCTGTAAAATGGTGTAATTTCAGTGAAATCCAAGCAACTTTTTCTCACTGAAGGGCTGAACCATAGAAGAGTAACATATCCTCTCCTCTGTATCTATCTGTCTATCTATCTATTTTTTTAAAGAAGAAATGAAATGAATTCAATTATCAGGACTATTATCTCTTCCAGACTGATACACCATAATCAATTCAGCCTTCAAGCTTGAAGAGAATTTATGTCATCCAACTTTGCTTTATCTGGCTGACCTCTCCATAACAAGAAAGGGTTTTTAACACTAAAAAAAAATGTTCTATAAAAATTAGATAAGGAAACACTCCTGACTGACTTGTTCCATGTGGTACCCCTGTTTAGTTTTGTTTTCTGTAATTTCTGTTGTCTTAAAAATACACAGTTAATATTTTATGTAATTCTAGGTTTTCTGATGCCCCAATAGGAAATTAAACAAAGCAGAGAATTACATTAAAAAATAAATAAATGAAAGGAGAAATAACACTGTAAAGGTTAAACATGAATTTCCTTAGAAGGTTAACATTATGTCTAAACCGGTACTTCTCTGGCAGTTGTTATTCATTCTAACTCTTGCATCCAGCAATAAGTAAACTGTGTGTCAACTATAGAGCTAACAAGTAATACGTCAAAGCGACAACAGGCGAAAAATCTTCTAGCGAAAATAACTCCCCAGTTCCAAGCCATGAACGAAAAAAAAGCCAGGACCTGATTAAAAAAACCCACAAAACAAAACCTAAAACCCAAAACTTCAAACAAACAAGCAAAAAACCCCACAAAACAATGCTAAGTTATTTTACAAAGAAGTGTTTTCTTTAATTTTTCTGTTTCCACATATTTTGTTAGAAGTAGTTTCTTCTTGAAAATCTTCCTGCCCAGTGTGATTAAAAGGGAACTGATGTGTAAAATGGCATAAACATACAAATTATCCTACGATCTTCAGAATTCTTCAGGTGATACTATGATTCTGTGATGCACTTTAGTAACACTTAATTGCCTCAGTTCATGGTATTTGAGGAATTAGATATGTGGAGGTAGCGCTCACCTGGCAGAAAGGACTTCAATAGAAGTAAAAGAGACAAATCTGTGACATTAGATGGCTCCTCAATGCTGACCATCAGCCTTGTCCCACATTGGTACTGGGGCACCCCTTGAGCTTCATGTAGAGCAGAGATCTGTGAAAATCATGAAAACCAAATACATCCATATTAATTTAATGATTTACATTAAAGATTGTATGTTAAAATAACTTCTTAAGTAGGAAACAAAATTATTCCAGTACAGAAGAGGTTAGCTATGAAAATGAAAACAACAGGAGCTTTACTATTTTCAGAGAACAGTTAAATGAATTAACCACCTGTGTACGTAATGAATAAATGAGAAAGCAAGACTGGGCTCTCATGCTGCCAGAGGATCAACAAGAAACTGTTTCCATTCCATGATACTTGAGTTATACTTGTTAGTACAAGCTGTTCCAAAGTGCAAAAGCCCTACATAGGGAAAAAGATTAGCTTTCTGGAGGGAAGGAAAGCTTATCCTGTGATTTAAAATGCCATACTACCTGGTTACTGGTTATAGGCCGACCCTCCTGGCTTTGTCCAGAATCAGCTTATGAGTGCTAATGTGACCTGATTATATGGGGGCAGCAACCTCTGAAAGAGGATGGGAAGGACCACAGAGAGGATGAACACATATTGAACTTCTATGACTGTTTCCAAGATTATATTGATCAGGCTCCTTCTAATCCTTCTGGTAACCTGATAACTAACTCAGTATTCCCATTATAAGTTTTTTAATTATTAATTCATTAGGACATGCGTTAGAGCATTGGAAGATACACCAAAGTCTTCAGCTCAATTGTGACACGAGAATCACTAGAGTCCTATGTTGCAGCTCTATGTGTGATGAAATTTTTCCTTTTGCCTCGAGGCAGAGTCAATTATTTCTCAGTAGGGGGATTGTCCTGCTAACCCTGTGGATAAGATTTATTGGATTTGGACCACTGGTTGTAAAGCCCCTGGCCAAGAATCCGTCTATCGCACTGCTACAGCATGCATGCTATACAGTCTTGCGCCCCTCTTTCTCATCCTCTCTTAGGCCTCACTCTTTCCCATTGACATCTCTTATTTCCCAACTGAACTCTGCCCCCAGCATCTTCTTATTTGTTCCTACATTAAGAATACATTAATCTGAAACAATATTTCAAACAATATTTTCTCAAACTAACCTTTGTGCTTGCATATGTGCACAATGCTGGGGTTTTCTTCCATGCAAAACCATGAATAAATAGATTAGCTGGATCCATGGTTTTGCATAGGTGCGTGCCCAGAAGGATGAAGGCTTATTTTTACAGGGGTTCATCTATGTTTGAAATTAATATGTCTTAACTTTTCATGCATGCAAGCAAAATAAAAATGGTAGGAAATTCTGTTTTATAGGTAACAAATAGGAAAAAAAGTACTACGCACAGAATAAAATAAAATCAGCTTCCCAAATGGTGGGAGGGTGCCACAGGTATTTCAAAGCAAGAGCCCTGGCTGATCCTTGTGAGGAGGCTTACAGACTGCACTTGCCAAGTTCATTTGCCTTTAGTACACCACTGAGAGATGTGCTCCAAGGCTTTCCTTGAATTTAAGCAGCATCACAGTCCTTCACTTCCAAAGCTCCGAGTGCCTATTCCCTTCTTTTGAAATCCAAGAATCAGTGAAGAGCATAGCAGCCCAAGAAAGGAGTACAAAAGCACAGACTTTCTAACCCAGGCTCTGTTCTTTGCCATTTATATGTACATTTAGATTTTCAGTGTTTTCATTTTTAAGTACCACTACTTACTAAGTACTATTTAGTATTTACTAAACACTACATACCATTTACCAAACTCTACTTACTACTGTTTATTAAATGCTGCTGATATTTGTCTTTTTCCAGAAGGATTCACCAAAACGTAGTTCCTGACTTTGCAGCCCCTGTCCCATGCCTGGAGTTCATTTGCTTTTGCCAACTGTGGGAGACCTTCAGGCTCCCAGCTCGCACCTCAGTGACACAGGATATGCACAGAGAGAAAAATCTTCTGTGGCATATCTCCACTGATGCGGGTTGCTCTGAAAGCAGCCAAGCCCTTCAAGCATTAACAAGTGATAATTAGTAACTAGACCTAGCTCACATGCCAAATTATGTTCCCAAATCATTTCCTAAACCATGATATTCACTTTTGAATGAGCAGTTAGAAAAGTAAATGAAAACCTCCAGGTGTGAATTCTAAATGAAAGTGTTTAATAGAAAAAGATATATACCGAGAAATTATCATTTATTCATAATATTGAGATTATTAGGTGGTGGAAGTTCTTTAATATCTAAGACAGAGAATAAGGCAAAGTTACATTACCTCTGGCAAGTTGAGCCAGATGTATGTGTACTTAATAATCCATTTGAATGATGAACAGGATAGTCAATAAAACAGCAGCAAATTAATAGGGATGGAGTTGGCTAAAGAAAGTCAAGGAGCAAGGATGCAGCCTGTTAGCAGCCCTGCAACCCCAGCGGGACCTCTCATCATGGACAGGAGACCTGAAGATGCTGCTTGCTTTTTCCCCTCACATAAGTGCTTATCACAAGTGATCTGTAAACAATGTGTTACAAAAGAGAGACCAGTGAGTTTAAGTGGATACCAGTGTGAGGAGGGTGAAGTAATGTCTCCATACAAATGTGTGAAATGTGCCAAGAGGAATATTTATAAATATGGAATATATATGTGTTTATTTCTATGAGTGTTTCTGGCTAGACACTGCCTCATCTGCTACACAAATCAGGCAAGAAATACAAAGAATTCATGGTCAAGTATACACTAATGTCAATGACATCAGCACACAAACACACCTACATATGTATATATGACACGCAAAACATACTAGAAGCATTCCAGGCAACCAGCAGGTTATCTATTTTGCTGGTTCATTTGGGAACTGACTGAGCACAGAGACTGTATATATGTGGGAAAATGGACAGATTATTTTTGTGTGGAAAATTAAAAAGAAAAAGGGAAAAACATTTAAGAACATTTCTAAGTAAGTGCTAGCCAGTTTCTTTAAACTCAGGTTATTTAAGTTTTCCCTTCGTAGATATTTGTTACTCCTCGTGCTCCTGAGAGCATTTGAGCCCACTGCAGCTCTAGAGTTAACTAAGGCTAAAATGAATTGTCCTTTTAACTTGGACATCCGTAGCTCGGTCTCCAAGAGGATGCTTATTGCATATCAAAGGATATAAATAAGCCTGTGTGACTAATGAAGCCAGCCTTGTTGTCCAGATGGCAAGGAATGATTGGAAGTTTTGAGAAGAATCCACAGGCGATAATTTGTTCACATAAGTGATCTGACAAACACTTATGAATACGGAATGAAGTAATAAAAGTCACATTCTTCTTACAGATATTTTGTAGAACTGGAAAAAAAAAGTTAAATTATTTCAATAAACAACTTTTTTAGGAATAGTTTGACCAGATGCAGATGAAACAAACAGGGTGATAAATGACCCCATTGGGTGGCCATTAAAAAAGCTAGTGGGAGAAAATAACATGTGCTTACTGGTAAGGTAGGGATCATGTGACTAAAATCTTCATAAGAAATTGGTGCTTAAAGTAGGGAAAAAGTAATTTGCTACATTTGAGTTGAAATAATGGTCCTGTACCAAGCTACGAATTGAATAAAAAGCTGTCTGTGAGCCTTCATTTGCCTTCTCTGATCATGACCTGCTCTAATATGCGTACTTCCAAAGGAAAGCATGAAATGCTTTGCAGACCTGCAAAACTAACTTTTAGCATTCTAAACACATCCTTCAGACTGGAAAACTGCAGTGGTGTGACTGAAATGAGAGTTCTGGACTTTAGGCTGACTTACTCCCTGTGCAGACCTGTTGCCCTTCCGAAACACTTTAACATAAAAATGTGATGAAATCCAAAGAGAAACAGATGGTTGAAAGGAATTGCAGGTTTCTGGCATCACTCAGCCCACCCTAATAAAACATAAGTTTACAACCAGAACTCACCTGGTATAATCTTGAAGATGGCTTTCAGGAGAAGCCTGCAGCTTTAAGACCTGCAGTTAGCCCAAAAACATGATTGTTCTCCAAGCATTTCTTATCATTCTTTCTTGGAACAACACAAAATAAACTGAACAGCTAAACAAGCCAATAGCAGTGATATGAATGTCCTATCTTTGCTGAGGAATACTTAAATCCCCTCAAGAACCTTTTTATTGACAGGCTTGCTGTACCTCAGGTGAATATTTCCCCAGCAAAAAGTTTGTTTGGCAAAAGGCTTTTTATCTGCATCTGTGATGGCATATAAGATACTTAAGAATTAAATTGTTTCTTTGTCTTAGGTATTTTTCCTGAGTATTAGGAATGGTTGGATTTATGCTTCCTAAGGAAATGAATCTCTCCAGAATTTCATGACAGAAACCAAAAGAAAGAGCAGCCGGTCTGTGATTTAGGCATGTGCCATGCCCTAGATCTATTGAAAAAGATCTATCTATTATATACAGAAATATACATATTTCTGTGTGTGTCTATATATATAAAACTATTTCCCATGTTCAAACTGAAAGACCTTTTCCAGTTTGCGTGAATCATAAAGTATGTACTGAGTGAGAGCAATGGCTGCTGTACAGCCTGGGGATGTATACTTTGGTGTGTAAAGCACTATGGTAGCTTCTGCACTGCTGCATATTTACAAGGTCAAGTGCTCTGGTCGTGAGATTTTTACAGTTTTCTTTCTCCTTTTTGATCTGAAACACCATCTAATCCAATGGCCATTTTAGCAAACCAGTATTTTCAGATAAAAGACCATCTAAAAAAATACCCCAACAACCTCTACTGAAGATGTAATTCCCTGCTACTGAGTAAGAATGGTATGAAAGTCTATTTTCAGATTCAATATAAGCATGTGCTTGTTTTGGGAAGAACTCATGACAATCCAGTCAGTTGGAAAACTGTCCTGATTTCCGCTGAGATAGAGTTGCTTTTTTTCCTAGTAGCTGGTACCGTGTTGTGTTTGGATTTAGTCTGAGAATGATGTTGATAACACACCCATGTTTTAGACATTGCTGAGTAGTGTTTACAATAAGTCAAGGACTTTTCAGCTTCGCATACTGTCCTGACATCAGAGGCTGTAGGCACACAAGGAGCTGGGAGGGGACACAGCCAGGACAGCTGACTTGAACTGGCCAAAGGGATATTCCATACCGTATGACATCATGCTGAACAATAAAACCGTGGAGAGTTGGCCAGGGAGTGGAGAGCTAAGTGCTCAGGATGGGCTGGGCATCAGATAGAGGGTGTCGAGCAATTGTATTGTGCATCACTTGTTATATATATTCTTTTACCATCTTTGTTATTTTCCTTTCCTCTTTTGTTCTATTAAGTTGTCTTTATCTCAGCCCATGAATTTTACCTTTTTTCCAGTTCTCTCCTACATCCCACTGTGGGGAGTGAGCAAACGGCTCTGTGGTGCTTTGCTGGGTTAAACTACAACAAAAGGAAAAGCCTGGTTGCTTTTCCTCATAGGGATTGATAGGTTGTTAGAAACAGAGAACCAAAAGCAGAAATGTGGGATTACTCTGACTTCTTTCGAAGGCATCAGAACCGCTACCTTTGGCTGCCAAGGAAGTGGTGATAGGCTTGAGCCAAAATGCTAAGCACCAGCTTCATGGTGATGCTTTTTAAGGCTCACAAATTCCATGCTTCATAAAGGTGTCTGAATTTTAATTAATATAGTACAGTTGTCTCCATCAAACATGTTTATTGTCTTTTCCCTCTCAGATTTTTCTGCTTCTAGAGGTCTGTTGAATCTTAAGCTAAGGCTAATTCTTGCCTTTCAGCCTGTATTTTTCAATGACCATGAGATGATCTTCTAAGTATGGCCCAGCCTTTTCAGCTGTGTAAATCAAACATGTTTTTCTCCCTGTTAGAACAGCAGAACAGCGACTATCCTTAAAAGAATGGGTGCAGCAAGGGAGAAAAAAGTTCAACTGCATCTATAATCTGTCTAAATGTTGTGATTAATACCCTTCTCTTTTCATAGGCAGCTGTGTGACACTTATCCATGTTATACATTTTTTAAAGCCCTCAACTGCAGAAGTTTTTCTTTTCCTAGGAGAATTAATCACATCCCTGAATGCATGGATATAGTTAGAAAAGAATTAGATCTAACAAGCTCTGAGCATTGGAGTTGTTAGGCTTTGTGGAAGAAAGCCAATCTGGCAAATAAATTCTGGGTTTTTTTCTTTTTTAAAAGCTTGTCATCTCTGAGTCTATAGGAAAATTAACCACAGGCAGAGCTAAATAGAAAACTCAATGTAAAAGTAAACGATAGGGAGAAGATTAAGTAACAAATTAATGAAAAAAAGATTGCACTTTGAATCAATCACAGAAGAAAAGTTAGGTGTCATTAGGCAATTCTTATTCACATTGTCCTACTGTAATGAACTAGGACAGTGATCCCATTGCGATTACAGAGACGTGGTGGGACAGGTCACATGAGTGAAATGCTGTCATTGGTATCTATGTATGGTGAGGTGGTGGAGTTGCTTTTCATATGATAGAGCAACCAGTATGTACTGGGATCTGCCTAGGGGTGGATGAAGAACGAGTTGAGAGCTTATGGGTAAGAATTAAGGGACAGGCTAACATGAGTGACACTGTTGTGGGCCCTTACTACAGGCCACCTCATCAGGAAGAGGAAGTCAGGCCTCACCTGGAGTACTCTGTCCAGTTTGGGGCTCCCCTGTTCAAGAAAGACAAGGAACTACTGGAGAGGGTCCAGTGAATGGGTACAAAGATGATTAGGGGACTGGAGCATCTCTCCATCATCTATGAAGAAAGACTGAGAGAGGTGGATCTGTTTAGCCTGGAGAAGAAACAACTGACAGAGGATCTTATCAATGAATAAAAATGTCTTAAGGGTGAGCATAAAGAGGATGGGGTCAGACTCTTCAGAAGTGCCCAGGGACAGGATAATGGGCAATAGTCACAAACTGGAACATGGGAAGTTCCATCTGAATATGAAGAAGAACTTCTTTACTTTGATGGTGACAGAGCACTGGCACAGGCTGCCTAGAGAGGTTGTGAAGTCTCCTTCTCTGCAGAAATTCAAAACTCACCTGGACACAATCCTGTGCAACCTGCTGTAGGTGAACTTAGCAGGGAGGATAGACTAGATGATCTGTAGAGGTCCTTTCCAACCCCAACCATGCTGTGATTCTGAGATATGTACTCTCTCTCTCTAAAATATAACATACACATACTCTCCCTGCATATAATTACACATGTATTTGTACATATTTTTATACACAAATGTAAATATATACATATATATAATGGCACAGGTAATGTGTACAGTCTTTACAGTATGGAGTTCAGTTCAGCTTCATACTGAGCCCCCCTTGCATCTTTGCCCCTGTGATAATAAACATTAGAGAACAGGAATACAAGTGAGTGAGATCACAGTATGACAGACTATCTTCTCCTGAGAAGTAACAGCAGAGATTTCCTGCTACAGTGTGTTACTGCAAATGCATTCACTGGAAGGACCAAGGAGGTGAATTATTCCTTCCCCTGCAGTTACGTTTTAGGCCTATTTAGATACCCCTTTATATGCAACTCTGTCTGTATACAGCCATGGCTCTGGCAGTCAGTACCAGAAACAGAGCACATAGACCCTAGGAAGTCACCTGTAGCATCTATTCAGTGCTAGAGTGAAGCAGAAGATAGTTCACAAGCAGTAAGGATGATAATGGTGGGTACAATTAGTAAACACATCTAGAAAGCTCATAGAATACATATGAAAATGAGTAACATCTGATTTGGAGTGACCTCTGGGTCTCAAAAGTGCAGGATAATGGGAACTGAGTGGGTGCAAGCAGCAGGATCAAGAAGTGGTGCTCGCTGAAGTGGCAGTATGCAATGCCAGGCTTGGCAGCTGGCTATTGCCTGGACAAGCTGGCACTATGGGGACAACCAGACATTCAAATGCAAAGGTGGAGACTTTTCAGGTCCCTCACTGAGATATCGATAGAGAGCTGAACTGATAATTTAAGCCTTTGCACTAAATCTTGTTATGAGAAAGCATATTATTTTTAATAAAATTAATTTTAGCTCTTTTTGTATAGTAATAATAAGGCTCATGCTTTCATTTTCCTCACCATCATCTTCAACCCTCCATTTTATGCGATTAATGAATAGAAGACGATCTGATCAGCAAGGTGATAAACCTCTAGCAATATAATAATGAAATATTCCCAAGAACATTGGTCCCAGCAAAAAGACCAATTTATTTCATTGCTGTCCTAGCACCAACGTACAACTGTGTTTGGATCCATAGCTGGCTCTGCTGCATCTAAGAGGTACAGTGAAACTTGCTCAGACAGTTTGCTGTCTGAGGCCTTACAGAAGAAAAGCTATCAATGAAATCAATTCCTTATACCAGGGCAGAACAATCTGGCTTTTAGCAAGCATGACCATGAAGAAAAGACTTTTTAGGTTAAAATAAAACAAACAGTTAATGAAACTGTTAATTTTATGTGAGTGGGTACATTTTTATTCTATCTGGGAGAGAAATGCAAGTACTAAAACACTGCAAGAAAAAGTGATCCCGCATGGAAAATTTCATAAGAAAGCTTTACTTCAAATTTCTGCATCTCCAAAGTAAAGCATGGAGTCTTAAAATAGCACCCATACTGTGCTTTTGTCTGGACCTCTGTTTAATTGGTTAAGCAGATCATATGATGCTGTTGGAGCTCTATAGAATGCCGACAGAATGCTTCTATAAGAAGCTCCCTTCACTTAAATATATTTTAGGGACCACTTTAGGGTATAAAAGGCCCCAGTAAACAGACATTTTTGGATTGCTTCTTTCTGCATACAACACTATCTAGGCTTTCCATGCATCCTTTAAACTCTCTCCAAGCTGGCAATGCTCTACTAATTTTCTTAATTCAGTCACGTACTAAGGAATGTTCATCTTTTTATTCTGCTTATTAAACAGAAATGTTCTTCAAATCACCAGTGACTTTGAGGACAGGTGATTCTGGAGGTTTCTTTCCACACTAGTAGTTAACATTTTGTCTGCTGGTTTAACAAAAGCTTTTAGTCTGCGCAGCAATTTGCAGGGTTTTTGCCCTACTGCATTGAGGAAAATACCACCTTTATCTCATCAGCAGTACTATCAGTGGTGGTTCAGGCTTTTCATGGAGTATACTATTGAACTATCGGGCAGGTCCATTTTCCCTCTCAACAGGCATTTTTAATCCCCTCACTGTTTTCCTCTTTTCTTTCGGTAGGATTTTCATTGGGTTTGTTGCCACATTTGGGATGTATGCCCATTTATTGCTAAACATTCCAGCTTTTACTTCTTCTGGCACAAAACTAGGACATAAAAACTATGCAGGCACTTTTTGATCCTTATTTTCTGTATATTTTAAATATCATGAAAGGCTAAGCTATATTCTTAGCACTGTGATCATTATTTTCTGTGTCCTTCTAAAACAGAATATGGTCAACACCTACATGTATGGAAGTGGTTCAAAGAGATGCTAACTTTTTCCTATACCCTGTAGGAAATGTTTAATCTCCAATTATCGGAGGAAATAAGCATGTATGAATTTATCATGGAAGATAGGGTATTTGCTTAACTACTTATTACGGCTGTACCTCATTAGGAACACAGATTAAAAAGCATGAAATTTAAGAAATTAATGAATGAGTTATAAATGTGCTTTTTTGTTGATCTACACTTACTCTTTCTGTTCTCCTTATGTCTCCCATGCTCTTGTTTCTGAGTCCTCATTGCTCAGATGAAGTAACAGATGTATTAAAGTCACCACAGCCTGACAAAAATATTTAACATTGTTTAAAGCTTTAAAAATGCTGCTTCTGTTAATTGATCATGACAGAGAAGAATGTGGGAACAAATTAGTGGCATCAGATCCCAAGCTAGAAAATGTTTCCTCCTCTCAGGATTATAATGTTCATAAATAGGCATGTGTGCTGAAAGACTCTTCATTCTTTTCTTCTGAAAGTCTCAGTGTGTGACCTAGAACAGGTACATTTAACCATGACTGAACAAAAAAAGAATGACAAAAGGTGCTTTATGATTCAGTCCAACCCAATCTATGTATTTCTAATGCAAATGGAAGCCATTCAGGAAAGCACATTTTTAAAAAGCTTTTTTGAAGGCATTTTTATCTTCAGAGAAGCATCTTTTTTTGCTGCTGGCGCTTTGGTATGGGGTTTTTGTTTTGTTTTTAATTTCTAGTAGATTGGTAAATGAGTTTATATTATTAAATCCAAGCACTGATGAGTTATGGGTGTAGTTACATCAAGTATCCATTATTCTGTGCTGATTCTTTGTCTTCAATATCTCACGTGAGTGTTTTTTTCACTTGTAATGTGGAATTTCTCTTTGAAAAATAAATTATCCTTCAATTGCAAGGCTTAAGTTTCTCAAATTTACAAGCTCTACAAGCAGTGCTGTCATTGCCTACTAAGTTTTCATGACATGCAAAACTATTTCCAAGTAAGCCTGCGCTGCCAGCAAATAAGAGAATAAAATGTCCCAAGTTCATGGGCTACAACAGATCAAGACCTACTGTCTTAGAAGTAGGTTCCTTTCCCTTTGCTAAATTCTTATTAGGAAAATCAGGAATAGCACCATTTCTTGTTTTCACTTCTCATGCTTATCAAGACAAATGTATTTGATTACTGCTAGACCGGGCTTTGCCGCAAGTGTTCAACAATCGTGTTACCAGCCATTTTTCTATCAGTCTTAATACCTCATCAGTTAAAACACACTTTGTCCCCATGGTGTAATTTCCTGGAGTTTCTTTGCAGAGTTTTTAAAGAACTCAATTAATGAATTCAGCTTGCTAAAAGAAAACACTATATCCACAGCTCCATTTATCTGACGAATCTAACTAAATACAACTCCACAATTTGGCTTGACTAAATGGTCTCTGACAAGATGTTGGAGTTACAATGAAAAGAGACACTTAGCATGCTGTTTTATCTTCTATCCAGTGCTGTAAAGCGATGGCACCAGTCTGTTTTTTAACACTCTTAGTTTTAAGAATTCCAACATGGTCAAGAACATTAAAAAGTCATTTTCCACGTATGCTTTTCACTTTCACTAGGCCTTTAAAATAAAATTGACTTCATCAGTCAATCTCAAAAAAGGGCATTCATATATCAAATGATAAAATACCTATACACAGTCTATATTTTTCTCAGCCTCATGGTTCTTGTCATTAATTCTTATGTAAAACTTCAGAACATTAGGTCATTTGAGTGTATTGGTCTCAATCTTGAGTGTATTGGTCTCAAATTGCCTGCCAAATGGATTACACTAGTATGTAAATGCACAGCCTGTGTACAGATTGCATTATTTATCATAATACCAGGGAGAATTATTACAAGGTATATGTCTAGGCAAGTTTTCTTGGTCTAACTGGTACTGACATTATTAAGTAATGTCTATCAGCATTATGTATTTTCCTGTATTTTCAAATTTCTGGTTGTTCCTTGTTTTTGCTTTGTTTTTCTCTTCCCCAGCAGTCAAAGTCAGCCTTCTGTATAAATCTGACTTCTTCCTTCTGGCACTTGGTGCATAGCATGTCACTGCTGAGGAACAGAAGAATCTTTGGGAGAATTACTGCTTTCCAAATGTGACCCTCTGAAGGAAGCTCATGCCCTAACCTTACTCTTCTGTTCTTTTCCCATTATATGATATTCATATATGATTTCCATTATATGATATTCATATAATGTTCTCATAGTGGGGTTGCAGGCTGAGCTAGCTCACATCAGGCAGCTTTGGATACATTTATACAAATGATCAAATCTGTGAAGTCATTTAATGAAAAGGCTTTTGAGAATAATCCAGCATAATGAAAATGCTACTCTTTACACAATACAGAGTTTGCTATATGATCAAGCAATTATTTTGCTTCAGACTTTGCAGGTGATTTCCAAGAAACTCCTGCTGCCATTCTTTCACAAGGTTTTATTTAAAGATTTGCTGAAGGGTTTTTTTACCTTTATAAAAATCAGAGTTGGAGATGTCCCACCTGCTTTCACACAGATGGATCAAGATAGTCATGCAAACTTAGCGCGCTGTGTGCAAACTTTCTGCTTTGGAAGAGTCCTTGTGACTGCTGCGATAGAACACTTCTGAGAACTTCGGATCGCATGAAAATGACAGAGCAGTTTCCTGACAGACCTTCCCAGTCCTCGGTGCTTTCACAACCAACCATTATACACAGATTCTGTTCTCATTTTTTGTGTTTTCCACTCACTAAAATTCACCCATCACCTCTCCTCAGTTCATTCCTTGGTTTTCATATGGGCACATGCAGTTATTTCAAGTCTACAGTTCCATAAAGTTCTTTATCCCCTTCATACCACCTTATACCTGTGGAAGGAACAACTCAGTAATATACCCTGCTTGCTTACTAGCACAGACACCATTGTGTTGTCTTTCTTCTATGCACCCAAAAAAAGAGAAAATGTCATGTACTCATTTGTGTGCTGTATATTGAGGCTGGAGGAGGCACAAAACTTCCTTTATCAAAGCAGAAAAATAGACTACAGAATTCCATAAAGTTCCATTGGAGGAAGTGATAGCATTTGTTATCATTTAGAGTACCTATATTTAACATGAAGGAAGGTGCAAAGCCAGTGATTAAATTGCCTGTTCTGTAAATAGTCTCTTTTGCTGAAGCAAAACGATTTTGTGGAGACCTGTTGCTTTCCTTTAAGTGTTTTGGGAAGGTGAAAGAGACAGAAGGAATCCAACCCTGAATCTTAGACATCCCTTCCCTTTGTCCATCTTCTTCTTTTGCTGCTGTTGACTTTTCATCCTCTGCTACACAAATCCTTTTGGGGTCTCAGTCTTTTGCCTTCCTCTTACCATGCCTGCCCTTGCAAGCTTCCCCTGGGAAGCTGCAAGTCTCCAAAGTAAAATAGTATGTCTAAGTACTCCAAGATTTTCCTATTAATTTTAACTCTGTAACGTACAGGTCAGATCTCTCCTTACACAGAACTGGTAATAAATTGGTAAGAAATGTGACCTTTTATGTCCTCCAAGATGTAAGCAACTGAGAATTCACCAGACATGATTAGCCCCTCTCTTTCAGGCATTACTATCACAGACAAAGTGGTATCCCACAGGCTGGTGTTAGGACTAGAGTTTCATTAGTACTCGCTACAGATAGGAACAAAATCTATTAGATTATGTAAAAAAAACACCCCTTTGGGTCTTTTATTTGTCTTTTTAAGAAAACTGCAACTCCAATGATGGAAAATGGCAGCCTTCTCTGGTTTCACATGTAGTTCAAACTGCTGGCATGAAGAGTTATGAGTAAATGGTAGAGAAATATATACAGATATGGGACTTAGAATAATATCTACATAAAGCAACATATAACCTTTCCAGTGGTTGCAGTCATCTAGGTGTTATTTAGTTTTATTTCTGTCACTGATTTTATCCAAAACATGCAGTATGGGATTTCCTACTATGAAATAGCAGTAATGTTTTTTCATTCTATCTTATGTTGTGTTTAAATCACTTGATTTAATAGTTGCTATACTAATATTTCTAATTTTCTGCAGCAAATTAGATTAGATTGAATTTGAGGCAAGTATATTTACTTACACTGTAATAAGACCAGACCTTTACTCATACAAAAATCTCTCTCTGACAGTGTAATATAGCCTAGTAAATCATCCCTATGACAACTCTGGCTTTGTTTCTTTGGAGCAGACAGCATTTCAGGGGTTTCTGTCAATCACAAGAGCATCTGCTTTTCCTTGTGGATATTTCCATCCACAATTCAGAGGGTGTGTATGCAGAGATAACGGCTGATCTAATTTCATACAGGAAAATAAATGCGTTCAGATAAGGTGAGAGGGGAGTAATTGAGTTAAAATCTGTCTGGTGTGCGACAGCAGAAATCAGATACACTCTTCATACATTTTGCTACAATTGCCATTAATAACCAGGGGTGAGTGAGAAATGAACTTCATCTTCCTCTTCTCTGAATGGTTCTCCAAGCCAATGATTATCACTGCTAATTACCTAACAGGAGTAGGTGTAAGTTCCTTTGTGGCATAGTGTCATCCTTCTCAGAAAGTGACATAAGTGCACTTCCTGTGAGGTCCAGTAAATTGTTCAAACGAAAATGATGCTGTGGGTTTCTGTAGTGTTGCTTTTCTGTGATTCAGGAGTGGATGGAACTTGTTTTGAAATCACATTTTTCTCACTGACACCAACGCAGCAGTGAGGAGCATGTTAAGTTTCCCTCTCAAGATCCAAGAGGATCACAATATGCAATTTATGCTTTTTGTATTATCCCAACTCTGTGCACTTTAACCAATGGCTCACAAAACTCTGCAATTCATAACATCAAGCTATATCTGATGATTTATTTCTGTTACCAGCTCCGGTACCCCCAGGGCAGCAGACGGGTGTGCCTGTCTGGATACTACTGTGCTAGCAACTTTGTCATATCAGGTAACAGAGCCCAAGATCCATTGCTCCTCTAATTGAACTGAACAAGACATCTGTGTTTGTCTAACCACATTTTTTCAGGTAGAAGGCTAGCATAACATACAACCACTCTAAAAATGCCAGCCCCCAGTGGTGAGGATGCCCTTGAAGCAGCTGTGGAGCAATGCAGAGAGAGGCTGTTGTCTGATCCTGTCCATGCCACCTGGCGCAAATGGTGTGATGGAGTGAGAAGGCACAGAGGAGAGGAGTGATAGGGGCAAGGCCACCCCCTATGACATTATGAAGTGTGCAGCAGTAAGATTCTGCTGGACAGAGACCCATTAGTGACAGATTAGCCTCTAGTCAGACAGTAAAGTTTCATTAAGCTTTGCAGATCTAACTCACCCCAATGTATGTTGTTCTGAATCCAATAAAGAGTGCACCTAGAATCCCTCTTTGACATCTATCTCCAGTAAAAAACCCCACAAACCCAGTTCCCAATGCTTCAGTGCATCTTTTGCCGTGTTTTCTGCAACAGTGCAATTTATTGCAAGTAACCAGAGCTAACCTGAAGCAAGTTAGCTTAGAGCCAGCTTCTCAGCAGGGGAAATTAATTCCTATAGATTTCCAAGTACACTTAGCAGGTTGATTTTGATACCACTATTACTTGCATAGAACTATTGTTTTCCTATGGGATGCAGTCTGATATGCTAGGTGTAGGAAATCCCTGAAGTGCAGATTCCAGGAAGCTATATAGGATTCAAAGTGCACTATATACTTAATGTGCTCTTTTGGCCTTCTTGAGGCACCCAGATTCTTCTTTAGGGCCACTTAAAAGAAGAGATGCTGGGGCAGGTGGGCCAGGATGGCCATTCCTATGTCAGGTGGAGCACCTATCTGTTCTTCATCGCAGTATAAACAGTCCCTTTCCTTCTGCTTTGCAAGCTTCCTTGAAACCACTTGTCAGGTCATACCCTGCTGAGAATAGATAAAAAATCTTTGAACTTCAGTCGGTACCCAATAACAGACTTCTCTTCATTCCTGAATTAATCTCACATTTGAGGCTTGGAGGAAATTCTCTATATTTTTACACAAAATATTCCTACCTATTCAGTTTCTGCTACATTTTTAAAGGGAAAATTGTTATTATTTTCAAGTGTAGGTTTACTAATTTGTGCTATTTGTTAAGCTATATGAGAACCTGCAAGGGACGATAGAATTATTAATATATGCTAGGAATACTTAAGTGTACCTGCAGGTCTAATGATAAGTGCATTTGCATTATAGTGTTTCTTTTCTAACAATGCAAAAATTTTATCACCAAAACCTTCACTTGGCAGAGCCTGAATATGGATTGTCTGCATGTGAATATTAGCCCTAAAGGCCTCAAACAAACCCAAGATACATTTGGACCACAGGAAATGTTGACTTTCTTCACTCATCCCCACATCCATCTTGATATGCTTTAACACATGACGGACAGTAGATATGAAAACAACACTTTTAGACTTACTGCTATGTTTTTCAGTTGTGATTAAACAAATAAAAAAGCATTTAGGTTGTCTTGGGGGGGGATGTTGTTTGTTTTAGGAAAATTAAAGTTGAATTTATTTCTGATTATGGTCTCAATCTTTTAAGGTATTTTTTCTCATTTCACTCTAAATAAGAGGGAGTTGCCACATGTTTTTCTGAGCTTTGTTTTGTGATCTGAATCATTCTTCATACGTATGTATGAACAGTAAGAATTTCAAAAACATTTCACACTGGCCTGACGGTGCTACTATAGAATTCTGGTATTAGAGGGGGGTTTTGAACACACACATAGGTATTGCTTCTGGCTGAAATGTTGAAATACTTGAGAAAAACCTTTTAATCTAATATTTTGCACTTCCAGAAGTGAATGCATTTTCTTTATAATAATAATGCCATCAGACTACTGTAGTGACCTCAGTTTATGCTCTGAAAGGGCTAAATCTATTGACTCCATACCCACCTAGTATTAGCAGTAAACAAAAGAAGATTTGATTGTGTAGTTTCCTGAATCCTCTTGCATTGTACATCCTCTCCTCCTTTTCAGCACCGTACTGAACATCTAATTGTATTTTCCAAAGGCTCCTTACTAGTTCACTTTGCTGGTTCCACTTAACTATTCTGTGACAAATCCATTGGCACCAGGTGAATTTTAATTCTTTTTCTGACAGCTTATCTACACAGGAGTCATTTCAAACCCTTTTAACAGTGCCTCTTCATTTTACATCCTGTCCCTGCCACCAAGACCCTCTAGTAATCTATCTCTGTGTTACGACCTCCTCAGATTCTTCCATGCAGTATGAAACAAAGAAACAAACCCAGGTTTCCAATGATATCAACCTTATCTCAGCCATTAACGTGTTGTTCATTACTTCTTGGCCCTCATCTGCACTGATGCGGGCTTGGATCTTTGCTACTTATGCTGCTAACATGCTGCTCCGTGCTTGCCCCTTTCGCATTTCCTTTGCTGTATTTATGCACTTTTTCTACCTTAAGTTCCTTATCAGGTTTTTACATGGGTTTAGGTTCTACCTTTGTATATCTTTTATATTCTGCTTCCCATTTTTAATTTTCTCTAAGCTGCTGTCTTTTATAAATCACCTTGCTAAGCTCTTTACTGAGCTGCATAAATCTTTCCTTAGTCATCTTTTCTGTCATGTGGACTCCTATCCAAACAGCAGCTTCCTGGCTGTGATGGCCACCAGCAGAGCAGTGAAAGTCTTTGTACATAAATGTGGAGAGGTGAGATTTTCTAAGTACGCATGTGGTTTATCCTACCTGACTGCAGCATGATTGGGCAGAATGGCTTTGCAGGCAGGCTTTGTCCTGAGGAATTACATTATGAGACTATGGAGATCCAGCTGCATTGAGAAGCTTGGTGCCTTACTGTGAAGCAGAGAAGATAAACCTGCTTCCTCTGAAGCTTAACAAGCAAAAGGAGCAGTTCAAATTCACAGAGGCTTAAATTCTATGTTTAGGGGTTAAAAATGGATGAGAATGGGGAACTTGAATTCCCACAGTGTCAGCGAACATCCCAGCTCCAACATGTCTTTCTGTGGGATATGGTATGTGGGTTTGAACAAGAGGCAAATGCTATTGTGGGGTTGCCATCGTTTTGACAGAGAAGGCTGGAGCCAAAAATTCCTACAGGAAGGTCAGGGGAGAGAAGGGCAGGAACTGTTTAGCTACACCTTGTGTGGGCTGGCACTACATTCATCTATGCAATAAAGTTTCTCATTTTATGATAACTTACTGAAGGTCTCCTCAGCTTCAACCTGCTGTGCAGGCTCGGAGAAGTTATCTTCTAATGTAAGTGACATAGTGAGCAGATCAACAGATCTGTATTTTTTATCTTTAATTACCTGACATCTCTCTTGGTATCTTCTCCAGTATTTTCCTCTGCTAGGGAGATTTCTGTTTAAAATAAAAGCCGATGCCAGCCTGACAGGAGAGAAGCCAAATGAATTCATAAAGTCTCAGGCATCCTGCTGAACGGATTCCAGTTGTATTCAGCTCCTGCAATCTGTATTACTACCAACACACTTTAAATACCAGCAGGTAGCTTTTCACCATTTTTGACAAGCCTCAGTTTGTGAAAAAAGCTTGGCTCCTGGTGGACTGAGAAGTTATTCTGATAAATCTAGAACTTCCTCTCACTTCATATTTGACGAATTTGGAGCACACACAAAAGGTGGGTGGCGGGGTGTTCCTTTATGTCCTTGGTTAGACGCAGTGTTCTTCTGAGTCTGGGTCATGTTGCCTAGACAAGTACAGTCAGCCAGCACTGCCTTCTTATTTAATCATTCTTTAACCTTCACAAAATTAAGATTACTAATCTTAATAGACTTTAATCTTGAGTATTGCTGTAGTGTAGTTCAATGAACTGTGAAAAATTGAGACAGCCAAAGCTTTCAATAAATGAAAAGG
The DNA here is from genome assembly GCA_009867235.2 of Psittacus erithacus. Lineage (NCBI taxonomy): Eukaryota > Metazoa > Chordata > Aves > Psittaciformes > Psittacidae > Psittacus > Psittacus erithacus. The sequence goes on along the minus strand of WYDI02009005.1, from coordinate 58,276 downwards.
ACTAATTATGAAGATAGAGATGTCAAGCCTGAGGAAGAGATAATGGAGACTGAATAGAGGAAGAAATATGGAAAGGGGAAAAAAACCACCTACATCAGTGCTGAATGTGGCCTTTCCAGAGTTTTTTCCCCAGCTTTGTTTTAGATGCATGGCAAGAGCCTTGTACTGCGGTTAGTAATTGTGACAGAACTTCTAAAAAATAGCAATTTTGTATCCTCCTTCCTGCTGATTCCTTTTTTTTTTTCTTTTCTTTTATTTCAATTTGCACACATCTGAGCAATTAAAGTGAGTATGTTATCCCTTGGGCTGTTAGTGCTTCAGCATTGGAGGAGATATATAACCATGGTTCTTTACTGACTCTATCGAAAGACGTATCTACGGAACTGCAGATTTGTGAGACCCTGTGCCAGTGGGGTCAAAGGGATGGCAGGGCACTGTGCATTATGGGTCATGCTGTTCAGCAGAATAAACCTCTTGACTGTTCAAAGTAAAGAAAAACACAAGAATGAAACCCTCAAACAAAAAATGACCCTTCTATTTTCTCACTCCCATCTATTGCTTCTTTATCTTTCCAGCGCTTTTCTGTACTACTGATGCTGGCAGACACAGCGGGATGGAGAGAAAATAATCTTCACACATTAGTATGTTTTCTCAGATTGAAATCTGTGACTTGAAAAATAACTTGACTAAAGAAAAAAAGCCCCAAACCCATACACGCAGGAGGTTTTCACAGTTGTCTCATACGTTTTTCAAATGTTTACTAATCCACCATTCCTTTCTCCCCATCTTTCTAACAAAAAGCATCCCTGTCAGCAGCTGGGCAGTAATAAAAAGGTCTGTGTGAAAATCAGACCTCAGTAATAAGTGGTTCACTGATGATCAGGTACGTTTTCTAGGCACAGCATTGTGTGCAGCTTGGTTAATCAAGTGCCTGAGCTGAATCATAGACATTGCATTAATTTATAAACAACATTCCTCCTAAAAAATGGCAGGCTTAATGTTTAGAGTTGTTTAAATTTTAGTCGATTTCTTACTTGAAGTGGCTGGTCCATGGTACATGACTCTGTAGCCATTGTGTTCCTCTAAGTCTTTGGCTTGGATATCTACTTTTCTTTTTGTTATTTGCCAGTATTATGGCACCGTTATTTGATCTGATATTTCTGTGCTACCAGTTTTCAGTTTCCTGAATATGATATATGCAGAAGAGTTAGGATTTTCCATTTTATTGATACTGATCATGAAAGAGTTTTTCCAGAATACTTACTTGCTGTGACTGTGGAGCCTTTTTTTTTAGCATTTGCATATTGCGTGTTCTACCCTAATAACTTTTCAACTACTTGGATAATTTCAGTAAAATTTAGCAAAGAGAGAGCATTTTCAAGCATATCAAATTCCTATTAGTTTAATGAAAATAGAGTATCCAGAGCCTATTAGTGCAGTTATTGAGGAAAAGTGAATTAATTCAAGTTAGAGAGAGGTTATAAAAGCCTTGTGACTTAAAAAAATATAATACAGATCCGTAGGAAATGAAGCTGTTCACGAAGCTACTCATTTTTCTCATCACAGCCAATCTTGTTAGGCACTGCTGTTTCTTGTGCATCTCATGTTTCACACAATAACCCTTATCTACCAAGTAGGATATAAAAAAGCATTCTTAGGCAAAAAAGAGAATTTTTTTATCCTCCAGTCTCTATAACATCCAACCACTGGACAATATAGTATTGGTAATAAAGTGGTTACATCTGTAAAAAGGGCCAATTTAATCTCCTTTCACGTACTGGCCTTGGGACAACATTTACTCTTAAAAGCTGCTAACGCCATTAATTAGCTGCAGCCAGACAACTGGATTCAAACTGAGTATTAGCATGAGTGACATGGTCCTGCCAAGCAGTGGATAACAGCTGCATACCAAAAAGTGCTGTATGTTCTTCCTTGGCAGTCTGCCTCTCATAGGGGTAGCAGTAGGGGTAGCA